>QRFJ01000290.1:164767-350892 GCA_006176705.1 Cocos nucifera
TCTCTAGCCGAGGTTGACTTGGTCGCTCGAGAGAGATCTTATCTCTAGCCGAGGTTGAAGGATTTTGACCTGCTCATGTTAGGACGAGGTTCTCCTCTTATTCCTAACACGGCCACTATTGATTGCTTCTTTCCTATCATCACGTAGTTTTTGTACCAAGAAATAATATTATTGAAATAGAAGAATTTTATTGAAAGAAAGTTACTGACAGTGCAACCTGGATTTCTTATGTTTTAGGATCGTGGGAGCGTTGTTCCTCCAAGTTTCTTCAGATGATAAGCTTCGGGATCTGACGACCTTCTTTATTTTGCATTGGCCTTCTCAATTTGGAGCAAACTTATCTTGGTTTTGATGCTGGAAGATGATGGATCGCCAAAGTACCAAGCTCCTCCTAGATGCGGCATCGATGATATGGAAGGCGATTGATCTTTTTGTTGTTCCTCCATCATTGTTAGTTCTAGCTATGGCAGTGCCCTCGGTCGATCTTCTTCTACTTCAGACTGGCATCTGAGAAATTGACTCAGCTTGCCTCTCTTGACGAGCTCCTCAATTTCATCTCGAAGCTGAATGTATTCTTCAGTGTCGTGATCGTGGTCGTGATGGTAGAGGCAGTACTTGCTTCAATCGTACTTATTTAGAAAAGATCGTAATTTTTCTGGTCTTGGTAGCTGATTCTTAACTTCTGTCAAAACTTGGGCCTTAGAAGCACTGAGAAGGGCGTAGTTGTGGAACCTTCCAGAAGGAGAACTTCTTCACGCTTTTCTATCAGAACTTTTATGATGGTGAGCTTGAGGAGTTCAGGCTCGCCTGTGCCTGTGGGG
The DNA here is from genome assembly GCA_006176705.1 of Cocos nucifera. Taxonomy (NCBI): domain Eukaryota; kingdom Viridiplantae; phylum Streptophyta; class Magnoliopsida; order Arecales; family Arecaceae; genus Cocos; species Cocos nucifera. The sequence goes on from QRFJ01000290.1 coordinate 165,589, forward strand.
AGAAAGAAGGATTGGTGCGAACATTGTCAAGATGAGCCGGGGCGATGTGGTCGAGCTCCTCAATCCGCCGATCCATCTCCTGCCATCTGTGATTGAGGGTGTCATCTTGGTTGCAGATCTTAGGGGGCTTCTGACTACAAATGGAGAAGGTTTCCTCCAGAGGAGAACCATGATCCGAACATGAATCCTCTACTCTCTATTTTTTCTTCCTAGGGACGATGGGTATGCTAGCTCGAGTACTTTTTCTTGGGGCTGGTTTCTGACAACCTGATGGTGGGTTTTTACGATGGAGTCACCGTTGGAGGCTGTTGCATGGCCTGCATTGCCTTCGTGAGGCCACGAACCTGTTGGACAAGCAAGTTGAACTGCTTCGCATCTACCATGGGTATAGGTGGAACCTAAGTTGTCGGGGCTGAAGTAGAAGCAGATGGATCTGAATGGGATCGGATCAGGGAGGCCACTAATCGTCGGGTTGAAGCTCTCCTAGGAGGCATTTTCTCTCAAAAAAGAACTCTAAAGAGGAAGAAGAGAGATCTCTGGAGAGAGAGGAGAGAGATCATGCCGCTGAGCACTCCTTTAAGAATAGGAGAACCTTTCAGAGGCAGAGGAGCCCTCCTTCTAGCGCCAATTCCTATTGGTATGCAGAATCTGGATTGACATGCCGGATCGAGCTAGAGTGGAGGAGGACGAGGTCACCATCGGTGACTTACAAAATAAAATTTCATCCAGAGTCGGTGGTGGTAGCTTCGACAGGATCCTTCGATGATCAAGTCAGCTCTTCTGACCAACAGAAATAGAGTGCTCAAAAATGAGAAGTGAGCTTTGAGCTTTAGAGGAAGGAGAAGAGAGATTCGAGAAAGCATATCTGGAGGGTCTCTTTTTATAGATGGAGCCTATAACAGACTGATAGTGACTATCGTAACCATACGGTAGTGGGCTGCTCGGAATCATATGAAATTTATTATAGAGAGAGGTATCGTCCGTAGCAGACTGATAATGACAGTCGTAACCGTCCGGTAGTGGGGTCGCCTATAGCAGACTGATAATGATAGCCATAATCATCTAGTAGTGGCCACTTTGGACCATGTAGAATTTTTTACAGAGAGAGGTATCGTCCGTTCGTTGAGATTTAATAGTTGAAGTTTGGAAGAAGCAGGCATTGGTTGGTGAAGAGCTTCGACATATGTCAATTTCAGAGGAGTTCAGATTTCTAAAGAAAATACGGCAAGAGGGGATCATCCCGGAGGAATACTACTTGAAATCTGAAATTAATCCACTAGAGAAATCTGGATGGACTTCGATTGATGGAAAAGTTCAAAAAGAGTCCGACTGGTGGAGAAGTTTGACTGAAGAAGATATCCGGAAGGAGTTCGGCTTCTGAAGAAATCCAACTGAAGGAAAAGTTTGAAAGGAGTTCGACTGCTGGAGGAATCCGACTGAAGGAGAAGTCTGAATGAAGTTCGATTTTTAGAGAAATCTGACTGAAAGAGAAGTCCAGAAGGAGTTCGGCTCTTGAAGAAATTTGACTGAAGGAGAAGTTCAGAAGAAGTTCGACTGCTGGAGGAATTTGACTGAAGAAGAAGTCTGAAAGGAGTTCGGCTCCTAGAGGAATCTGACTGAAGGAGAAGTTTGGAAGGAGTTCGACTCCTGGAGGAATCCAACTGAAGGTGAAGTTCGAAAGGAGTTCGGCTCTTGGAGGAATCTGATTAAAGGAGAAGTCCAGAAGGAGTTTGGCTCCTAGAGAATTTTCGATCGAAGCTCTTCTATGATTATCAGTTACATTAGGCTAAGCATCAGACTGGACTTCGACGGAAGGGGGGTTTATCCCCAATAAAATCAATGAATGATTAAGCCCAACTTTGGTTGGTCAACCTAACCATCATTTAGAAAGATGCGGCCAAGAAATCATATTATGAATGATAATTCCATCAACCGATAAGCAACAGGCCTTTGGGCCTCCAATGATTATCTAACTAATGGATTCACTATTACCCACTTAATGGGAGGCTATGATCTAGTTATCATTATAACTATTTTATTTTAAGGATCTAATAATTTTATAAGATTTTAATTTAAGAAAGTGAGAAAGTCAGATGAACCAGCTTGTCATGATCCTCTCACTAGCTTTACCAAGTCAGCTTAAGGAAGACTAATAATAAGCTGATCTAGGAGCACCTAAATCAGTCACACTGATTTATCTAGCTGACATAGATTAGTTCGAATAGTCAAGTGATCCAATTAAAACATAATTTCACTAAGAGTCTAGGTAAGTTTGATCAGTGGGAGGGTCTGCCAAAGTTTGTCTTAGACACCATCAAAAATGGCTAGATAAGCGGGCTGCCAATTAAAGACCACCGATCTGATTTATCTTAGACACCAACTGATTTAATTAGTCTCAATTAGATCAACCTAACAGCTCATGCTAGACCACGTAGCTAAGAATCAAGTCCATCTTTGGTCTTGTTAAAGATATGAACTTGACCAACTACAACTATTGTAATTGATCTAGAGAATCCTTGACCTAATCTAAGACAATAATTGATTAGATTTAGTCAATTCTCTAATTAAGTTCATTCTTTAATCTAATCCCAAGTCTAACCTAATTAATAGACCTAATTTTCACAAACCCATTTATCCCAATGTGTTATGATTTGTGTTTTAGGATCTTCAATTCATAATTCTAGATCCTAATCAAACAACTTCTTAATTCTTAATTAAGTTTTGGACTGAGAGTTGGGGTTCGATTTTTCAAAAATAATTTTTATATTTATAAACTATTTTTACAATATGGTTCTATCAATCAAGTTGCATGTTTTATTTATAATCAATATAAAAAATGATAAGCATGAAACTACTTTAGATCTAATCTAAATAGGTTCATATAAGTGAAATCATTTCAATTTCAATCAATTATAAATTATCTTAGATAAAATTTAATACATTTATGATGATTAAAATTAGATTAAAATATTTTTAATTAGATCATAAAATCTTTTAGATCTAATATAAAATTTTATGATCAATATTTTAAATCAGCACATACTAGGACAATCTCTCCACTGTAAGGAGTAAACCTTATAGCAGGACAACCTTATAATCAGTCCGTGCAATCTAAAGCTTTTATTTTTAGATCTAAAATTATTTTAAATATAATAAATTATAAATAAAATTATATCATATCTAATAAATTTATGATAAAAAATAGATCTATACGAACTAGGATAACCTCTCCACTATAAAGGATAAATCTTATAGCAGAACAACCTTATATCAGTTCATGTGATAATAATTTTTAATTTTAGATTTAATAATTAAATTATAAATTAGATCTAATCTAAGAAATAATCTAAACATGTAAAAAAAATCGTATAATAATCAACTTAAGCTCTGATGCCAACTGAATGAATTAGATCTAGGGTTTCAAGGCTAGATCTTGAAACTTTTTCAAGATCAGACAGCAGAAGATTGAAAAAAATCAAAATTTATTCATAAAGCTAGAGAACCCCTATATCTAAGATCCTATTATATAATTATCGCATGAGATTAAATCAAAAATTAAAAATATTAGAAAGAAAGATATGTTGATCATATCAACATGCAACTATACTACATCTAATGCAGGTATGTAATAATAGATCATATCCATATTACCTATGCAAGTTAGATGTTCTAACTTGCTGATCTAGGTTGAAGGATAAAGCTCTGAGCTGTACATGCATCCAGTCTCCAAGAGATGTCCACACGAGCTCACAAACCCAGATCAAAAGTCCGACGCAGGAAATCGGCATAGTATGCTAGTACTGTGCGGATCCTTCTTTGACGATCGATCCGATGCTTCCTTCTTCAAGACTTGTATACTTCAAAAAATTAAAAAAAAAAAAAAGGAAGAGACTTTTGATCTAAAACAACACTCAAAAATCTCTATGAAAGAGGAAGGGAAAGAAAGAGCAAAAGAACCCTAGAAGAAGAACCATCTTCTTCTTCTCTTTTCTCTCACCTAGACACCTAGATTGGTGTCAATGAAATCTCTATGCCCCAAGAGTTTCTCTCTCTAATTTTCACATGCCCAAGAGTCTTCTCAATGTTCTAGAGTTAGTGTGAAATTCAGCCCAAAAGGACCTTCTTATAAAGAGATATGGAAGTCTTTATTGGGTCAAATTCCTACACAAGGTAAGAACATATATGGCAAGTTGTTGAGGTGCCCAATACTTGGGCGCCCCCTCTTTTGTTTTAGCCATGGACCACCTGGGAAGGTGCACAAAAAGGACTTTCTCTACCAAAAAAAGAAAGGAAAAATAGGGAGTGGGCGGCACCTTATGGAAGGAGTTTTGGTTTGTTAGGATTCTATCTCATAGAATCTAAAATCATAACAAACTACCTACCTTTGACTTAGTCCACAAACTAATTTCCATATAAGAAAGAGAGGAGAGGGGTGGGCATGCATGAGATTGCTGGGCATGAGAGTTTTGTGCAAACAAACTCTAACAAGGGAGAGAGGGGAGCATTGGGGCTTAGATGGTGCAAGGATGGAATCCTAGTCCTACTAGGATTCCATGTATAACTTGGTCAATAATGGTTTCTTAAACTAAATTTAACCAGAAGTAAGTCAACCTAATTAAATTAGGCCCTAATCCAATTATGAACTTAATTAAACTAGATTAAATTTGATTTAATTTTAATTTAATTTTTTAATTAAATTAGATTAGAAAATTGAGTTGACCCAAGTCCTAATTGAACTAGGACTAGTTCTTCCTTGCACTTGGCTTATCCAATAAATCAATTAGACTTAATCCAATCAAGTCCAAACCAAATCTAATTAAATTATATTTAATTAGACTTAATCTCAATTCTCTAATTTAATTAAATTAAGTTAATTAATAATCCTCCTGTAATACTTGCACTAGGTTAAACATCAATCGTATTGATCGTTTAATCTTAGAACGATTCTTAATCATTGATCAACCATCCGATCAGATCATGAACTATAATATGTGTGACCCCATAGATCTGAACTTAAGTTGGTAGCATAGAAATAAATTTCTGTACCAGTCGAAGTAACCATCTAGTAATGATACCCGATGGCCGAATAGGTCGAAGTGTGGAACAACAACCTTAGAACCTATGTGGATATAGTTTTCATATAATTTATCCTCTTAACCAAAATACTCGTAGGACACCTCAGAGTTCAACTGTCAACTATGATCAAGCTATCTACATTGTATTTCAAAATACCAATTTCATCTCATGGATTATCCTGGCCAAGGTTTTGCTATATTGAAATACAGTGATACATTCTTCTCCAATTCTTGAAGTGGTCAATTTCATCTTGATCACACACCAACTTCATAAGTACTTGACTATACCTAAAAATCTTCCATTATTGAATTAGAAATTTAGTTAATTCGATACTAAAGCATAGTGAGTTGCTTGCAAGCCACTGAGGTGATCTCAGGTCTAAGGGGCACTTGTATCTATATCCCATTAGAGACATTCTCGACAGTAGAATGCTCTGGAGTTGGTCACATTCAATGATGATGTATCCTTACATCTCATCTGTATACCATACCAGTATTTTCACACTCCTTGGTTAAGAGGACAACCAACCTATATGGCACACAGCAACTTATGCTCAATAGATACTATCATCCTTATTAACAGATTATCATTTGGTCGTAAACTATTTTAAGGACTAATCGATAAATCTTCTCTTTATCGAACCTAAATAGTCCTAAGGACTTCATTACAATAATGAATTTCGTTAGAAGATGAAAACTTATGATAAAAAGTATCAAAAATATATTTTATTTATTATTAAATTAATTATAAATATAATGCATCACAACCATCAATAGGTTGATGATTAGCTTTGGAGCACATTTTTCAATAGATCAAACATTGACCAAGCACCTTGATGATGAAGAACTTATGACAGCTCCTTTGAATAGGGTCGATCTGCCATCTAATGAAGTTGAAGCTGATTTTGTATTTAATCTTGATGATTTGGAGGGCGACGATCGGTTCATAAATGGTGATAAGATAGAAGACAATATATTAATCAATTATTATAATTTTGAGGAGGATCTAGAAATCAAGGAGGATGCAGATATTGATGAGTAGATCTATATTCTTTGTTGAATCTTCTCTTGCAATAATGGTATGCAACATAGTTTTATTCATTAGAATTTATGTATTTTTTATTATTATTGTTCATTACTATATTCATTTATATGTCAAGTTAATTATATGCATAGTTTAAGCATTGCAGGTATGGTGCCAGAAGGGATACGATGACGTTCAAGTTCCTAGCTACCCTACCCCTGAGCCTTCCCCCATTTCCACTACTGCACCATTGGAGTTGCTAGAGGGCCCTGTAAAGGCAGGTCCGAGTGAGGTAGGTTTGAGTGAGCTGGCCCCGATTGGTATTTTTATTTTTTTTATATAATAAAATTTAATTTTAATTTACCTATTAGGTTTATAGATGGCTATCATACTAATATTTTATTTATTATCTTTTTAGGCCATTCTCTGTCGGTGGTGAGGCGAGGGCGAGGTCCATTGAAGAACCTCGCCCTTAAGCATTGGAGACACAAGCATGAGGGATAGTGTCTCGACATCAAGATTCTGCCAGGCTATACCAGGCCTATTAGGGGATGGTGCGAGCCATAGCAGACTGAACTGGGCATCATTAGCCACACCTATGCCTCGATGACACTTTTTGATTGGCATTAGGTTACACGACCTCAGAAGAAGGTCTTCTATAGCCACTTACAAGATAATAATACTTATTTAAATATTTAATTAACATTGTATTCTTATAATATTTGTTATTGGCAAGCTATATTTGATATTATTGATTTTGAGCACGATCGCATGCGGCAAGCTGTAGATGATTATTTATGCTCGTATTTCAAGGAGTATCGACATCGCATTCATTGCCACTCATATGCTGTAGTGCATGACCAGGAGGTGAAAACAGTACGATAGCTGCCGTATGACAGCATCAGTATCGAGGACTGGACTGTTATATGCCACACATATGAGGATCCAATATATCAGGTAACTTTTTTTTATTTAAAATTTAATAATTAAATTATTTATTCTTAAATTTAGTTACTTACTAACTAATTTAATTGTTAACCATGCAGGATCGATGTGCCAAAAATGCTACAAATCGGGCAAGATAGATAGTCTCACATTGTGAGGGTTCGAAGCCATTTGCTTGCTATATGGAGCAGATGGTTAGTAATTTTTGTTTATCATATTTTAACTTTTTAACTATTTAAAATTTTTTTATTAATTATTCTTAAATTACAGAGAGATGTAGAGAGTAGCGAGCTTCCTAATAGGATTGAGATCTACTAGCGGACCCATTAGCGACAGTCAAGGGACTGAACTGCCGGGAGCCAGGAGCTTTACATAAGTTTTTCTAACTATATTTTTCATTATTATTTTGATTTTTAGTACAAATCTAAAATAGCTATAACTTTAACTTTCAGGATCGTATAATAGATATTAGATACTAGCCTACCCTAGAAGGCTCGATCGTACCCATAAATGACGAGATCTATAATTTGATGCTTGGTACGAGACCTTACTATGTTAGGGGGCTAGGGCATGGGATCAAAGTACCTACTTCTTCACATTCATCCAAGGTTGATATCCATGCTATATATGATGTCCGACTGATGGAGATACAAAGATAGGCGGCTGAGGATCAACAACAGACTGCTGAGTTGCCTGCACACATCGATGAGTACCAACTGTTCCAGATGCAGATGATGGAGCAGATGGCATAGATAGAATAGATGATGCAGTTGATGAGGTAGCAATAGGTCGATCTGAGCTCCTTCGACCCATTCCCCTTCTCCAGATATAGCAAATGCTTGACGATCGACAGCCTATTTTTATATATTCTTATTTTTATTTTAGATTTTTATATTTATAAAAAATACTTTCTGTAATTATATTTTTAAATAATAAAATGATAAAATTTATTTATAAATGAAATGATGAAATTTATTTATAAATGAAATGATGAAATTTATTTATAAATTTTTTATTTTGACTTTATAAATTATAAATATAAATATTAAAAATATAAATTATAAAATATATTTATTTATAAATTTTAAAAAATAATTTATGATGTAATTATTTATGATGAAAATTTTTCATCATAAATAATAATTATTTATGATGGATAACTTCCATCGCAAATAAGTTTTATTTATGATGAAAAAATTTTTGACATAAATAATTTTTTATTTATGAAGAAAAATTTTCATCATAAATAATTTTTTTATTTTTGATGGCAATTTTTTATCGCAAATAATATATTTTTTATGATGAAAAATATCCATCATAAATAATATATTTTTTATGATGAAAAATTTTTATCTTAAATAAAAAATTATTTGTAATGAAAATTTTTTCATCATAAAAAAATAATTATTTATGAGAAAAAGTTTTCATCAAAAATAAAAAATTATTATACAATGAAAATTTTATTTTAGAAATATCTAATTATTTATGATGAAAAATTTAAAATTTTATCATAAATAATTTAATGAATAAAAAAAATTTTGATAAAATTTTTTCATCATGAAAAAATTATATTAGTGATGAAAATGATTTTTTCATTGCTAATTATTATCTACGACCCTATTTTTTACAATGAAGGAATAGCGATGAAATTTTCATCGCTAATAATTATTAGCGATGAAAATTGATTATTTATGATGAATTTTTTATGTCACAAAAAATTAGTTTTATTATAGTATTTGGTTGAAAATTTTTAAAAATTTTGTAAGTTTTTATTTTACTATTTCTTATTTTAATTATAATTTAGCAACTATTTATTCAATCGAAAAATTAAAATTTTTGTCACCAAAAATTTGGTCACTAATTTTTTATTTTATATATTTCTTATTTAAAACTAGAGATCATTTTTTCGATAAAAAATATTTAAATAATTTTTTTATGATGGAATTTTTAGTTGGATTCTTTTTAAAAATTTGGCTATTGGTTTTTTAATTTTAAATTAGTGACATTTTTAATCAAAAAATTTTTAGAATTTTGTGGTCGAAAATTTAGTCACTATTTTTTATTTTATTTAATTTTATTTTGATTTATATTTTAGCGACCATTTCTTTGATTGATTGATTTTAAATTAGTTTTAAAATTTTTTTATAATATTTTTCTATCAAATTATTGGTCGCTATATTTTTAAATTAATTTTTTTAAAAATTGTCTGCATGTTAAATTTTTTTTCTTTCTTGTCACGATAAAATTTATTTGCCGCGCACCGAGCCCTCCCTTAATTCCTCCATCCCGTCGCTAGTTACAATGCCGAGCTCTCCCTCTCATCCTTTCCTCCATCTCGTCACTTGTTCTAGCATCGATATTGATCATAGGTATGATTTTGATAAATAATAAAATATTTGAGTTGATTTTTGGTACTAATAACTTGGTTGGAATGTTTAAGACAAAGTTCAGGAAGAACAGGAACCCATTTCTATGATGCTCCATGTTTGATTGAAAGAACCAAGAAAAAGAAGCAAAAAAAGATCAAGCCAAATATTTTTAAAGAGTATTGAGTCATTAACTAACTTAAAAAAAGTTTAAAGATAAATTTAGCATGATTTCAGTATTTAGCATAGATCAGGAATCGACTCCAGATTAGTAGGAGCCAACTCATGGGCTCGATAGGCACTAGGCTCAAAACAGAAGACTTTAGTATGAATTCTATCGCAGGAGTCGACCAAAAGTTGACTCATGGAGGAGTCAACTCAAGAAAAATAGGAGTTGACTCATATCTCAGAAAATGCTAAATTTTTCATCCTGCAATTGGAGTTGACTCACGATGTTTAAGAGTCGATTTTGGCATGCAAAAATGCAGAGTCAGAATTTTTCATCCTACAGCAAAAGTCGACTCAAGACTTTGGAGAGTCAACTCATGGAGTTCTGACAGCTCTAATGGCTAGTTTCTAGAACTACCTAGATTTTATTTTGGATGCTCTAAATGACTTTTTCTGATGTTCCAACAGCTACAAACCTATTTTTGGAGTTTCTAACTTAGATTAGAAGACTTCTAAGACTAGATTAAGGCTTGGAAGCTAATGATTATCATAAATTACTAAATAATAGTATTAAATCATATATTAATTAATATCTAATTAAAAAAATAATTTTATAGATATTTTGTATAAAAGAATATCATTAATGCAAAGAGCTCAATTTATGGGTTCCAACATAATAAATTTCACTTAAATTGGAGCTAAAAAAAAAAAGTTATGAAGTGCAAAAGTTAAAATAAAAGATAAAAATAATTAGACTAGTGCACAGTGGACCGATCGGCCAGTCTATGGAACAGGCATAGACCGGCCAACTCAGTAGGCATGGCCAATCGATGCATGCCATGTGGTGAACCTAGACTACTAAGAAGTTTATAGAATTTCTATCATAGCATATAGGGGCATTTCGATCACTTTATCTACCGCACCAGCTTGTAATTGGTTGCGGTCCTCGATGAGCTTGGTCCACGGCGATCCATAGGAATAGTGATGCATGATCCGATGGTCATCATTGCAGCTAGTGAAGATTTGACAGTAGGGATTAATTCTGATTTTGAATAGGATTTTCCAGCCTCCAGTGTGCAATCCGATAGTCGAAAACCATCCTAGCTTCAATCCAACAACTAAAAATCAATCTAGAGCTGATTTTGGTGGTTTTTAAGAGGATTTTGGACATTTTGATTAAGATCTGATGGCCAGAACTATTTTAAGTGATTAAATTTGATCCAGACTCTGATTTGAGCTTGACAAGGATTCAAAAACTTCTGATTTTCTCCTCTATTATATCCCCTATATACCAGGAACTGAACAAAGAGCCTCCCTTAAGGAAAAAATAGTTTTTTTAGTTCTCTCTCTCTCCCTTCTCTTCTCCTTTTCTCTTTTCTTCTTTCTTCCTTCTTTTTCCTTTCTTTTTCATTTCTTTTTCTTTGGGAGATTTGAAGATGTCAGGAGCCGGAGAATTTTAAATCATGTGTAGCTAAAAATCTAAATTATGGAATGAAGATAAAGTCTTTGAACATGGGTTATATTTCATTTTACTTTATTTTTTGTAATTTCTTTATGCAATGAATAAATTGTTCTCCTGTCCAATCCTAAATCTTATTTTGATGAAAATTATGCCCCAAAGCCAATCATCAGCCTATTGATGGTTGAGATATTATAATTAATTTTTTAATTAATAAAAAATTTTGGCATCTTTTTCATCATAAGTTTACATCTTCTAGTAAACTCCATTATTGTGATGAAGTTCTTAGGACTATTTAGTTTCGATAAAGAGATGATTTATCGATTAGTCCTTAAATTTATTCATGACCAAATGATAGACTGTTAATTAGGACGACAGCGTCTATCGAGCATAGATCACTATATGCCATATAGGTTGGTTATCCTTTTAACCAAGGAGTATGGAGATACTGGTATGACATATAGATAAGATGTATGGATACATCATCATTGAACGTGACCAACTTTAGAGCATTCTGCTATTAAGAATATCTCTGATGGGATATAGGTATAAGTATCCCTTAGACTTAAGATCACCTTAGTGACTTGCAAGCAACTCACTATGCTTTGGTACCAAACTAACTGAATTTCTAATTCAACAACGAAAGGCTTCTGGGCATAGTCAAGTACTTGCAAAGTCAGAGTGTGATCAAGATGGAATTGACCACTCCAACAGTTGAAGAAGAATGTATCACTGTATTTCAATATAGCAAAACCTTGGCCAGGATAATCCATCAGATGAATTTGATATTTTAAAATACAATATGGACAACTCGATCAAAGTTGACAATTAAATGCTGAGGTATCCTACAAGCATTATGGTCAAGGGGATGAATTATGTAGAAACTATATCCGCATGGATTCTAAGGATGGTGTTCTACACCTTCAACCTATCCGGTCGTCGAGTATTATTGCTAAATGGTCACTTCAATTAGTATAAAAATTTATTTTTATACAATCAGCTTAGATTCAGACCTATGAGATCACACACATTAGAGTTCACATTCAGATCAGATGGTTGATCAGCAATTTAGAATCAATTTAGGGTTAAACGATCAATATGATTGATGTTTGACCTAGTACAAGTGTTGTAGGAGGATCGATTAGTAATTTGATTGCTAATTGACTTAATTTGATTAAACCAATTGGCTGAGATTAAGTATAATTAAATATGATTTAATTAGATTTGATTTGGGCTTGATTGGATCAAGTCCAATTGGCTTATTGGATAAACTAAGTGAAAGAAAGAACTAGTCCTTGTCTAACTAGGACTCGGATCAATCCAAATTTTCTAATTTGATTAGAAAATTGAATCAAAATTAAATTTAATTTAATCTAATTTAATTAAGTCCTTAAATGGGTTAGATTCTTATTTAATTGGATTGGTTTACTCTTATTTTTATTTGGTTAAAAGACCTTGTTTGATTAGGTCAAAATAGGAGTCCTAGTCCCTTGGGTCAATCCAAATTTTCTAATTTGATTAGAAAATTGAATACAAATTAAATCTGATTTAATCTAATTTAATTGAGTCCTTAAATGAGTTAGGATCTTATTTAATTGAGTTGGTTTACTCTTATTTTTATTTGGTTAAAAGATCTTATTTGACCATGTCAAAACAGGAGTCCTAGTGTGACTAGGACTCCCTATTCCTTACGCCACCTAATCTTCATGCCCCACCCCTTTCTCTTTGTATTTTTATGTGAAAAATCTCCATGCCCTAAGCAATCTCACACCACCCTTCTATCTTCCTTTTTCTCATATAAAAATTTGTTTGATGACCAAGTCAAAAGAAGAGATTGGTTTTGCTTTAGGATTCTATGAGATTGAATCCTAGTCAACCAAAAGACTTCCTTCCTTTCATGCCGCCACCTCCCTATTTTATCTCTCTCTCTCACAGTATTCTTTGGCATTTGTTGCACCCTCCCTTGCTGGTCCATAGCAGAAAGGTAAGGTGGGGGTGCCCAAGAGTTGGGCATCCCAACAACCTGCCATTTGGTGACTTTCCTATCTAGGTTTTTGACCAATCTTGGACTCAACATATCTATTTATTTAAAAAGAATTTTTTATTAAAATTTTTGTTAATTGTAGACATTTGAAAAGTATCTTTGGTAGAAAAAAATTAGAGAAAAATTCATCTAGTTCATAGAGATATTAAAAACACAAATTAGGATGTCTAGAAGAAGAACAAAGAAGAAGAAAAGGGTCTTCTTCTAGGGTTCTTTGTTCCAGATCTCTTCCTCCCTTTTTGTGAGCTTTTGAGAGGTGTATTAGCATCAAAAATCTTCTTCTCTTTCTTTTTATATTTTGGAGTATCAATGTTTTGAAGAAGAAAGCATTGGATCAACCATCGAAGAGAGATCAGCATAGTGCTAGCATACTATGCTGATTTTCTGCTTCAGGATCTCTGATCGTATTCGTGGGCTCGTGTGGATGACTTCTAGAGATCGGATGTATATGTGGCTCATAACTTCATCCTCAAGCCTGGATCAGCAAGTTAGAACATCTAACTTGCTCAGGTAACAAATCCAATTTGTTATTTTATAACTGCATTAGATGTAGTATAGATCTAGGTTGATATGATCAACCTTTTCTTTCTTGTTTAATTTTTAATTTTTGATTTAAATATCATACAATAATCATATAATAAGATCTTAGATCTAGGATATTTTAGATTAATTTTGATTGATTTTAATCTTTCACTGCCTGATCTTGAAAAAATTTCAAGATCTAATCCTAAAATCCTAGATCTGGTTCCTATAATTGGTATCAGAGCCTAGGTTCTTATTACATGATTTTTATGTATGTTTAGATTATTTTTTAGTTTAGATCTAATTTATAATTTAATTATTAAATTTAAAATTAAAAAATTTAGATCTCATGAACTGCCATAAGGTTGTCCTGCTGTAAGACTTACCCCTTACAGTGAAAAGATTGTCCTAGTTCGTGATGATCTAACTCTAATCATAAATTTATTAAATTTAATCTAATTTTATTTATTATTTAATATATTTAAAATAATTTTATATTTATAAATAAAATATTTTAGATTATACGGACTGCCATAAGGTTATCCTGCTGTAAGGTTTAGTATTACAGTGGATAGGTTGTCCTAGTACGTGCTGATCTAAAATATTGATGATTAAATTTTAAATTAGATCTAAGATATTTTATAATCTAATTAAAAGTATTTTAATCTAATTTTAATTATCATAAATATATTAGATTTACTCTAGAAAGATTTATGATTGATTATTATTGAAATTATTTCAATTACATGAACCTGTTTAGATTAGCTCTAAAGTAGTTTTATGTTTATTTTACTTGCATATTGATTATGAATCAAACATGCAACTTGATTGATAGAACCATATTATAAAAATATTTGATAAATATAAAAATTATTTTTGAAAAGCCAAACCCCAACCCTCAGTCCAAAACTTAATTAAGAATTAAGAAGTTGTTTGCTTAGATTCTAGGATTGTAAATTGAAGATCCTATGACACGAATCATAACACATTGGGTTAACGAGTTAGTGGAGATTAGATCCATTAATTAGGTTAGACCTAAGGTTAGATTAAAGAATGGATTTAATTAGAAAATTGACTAAATCTAATCAATTGTTGTCTTAGATTAGGTCAAGGATTCTTTAGATCAATTACAATAGTTGTAGTGGGTCAAGTCCATGTCTTTAACAAGAACCAAATAGACTTGATTCTTGGCTAAGAGGTCTAGCTCGAACTATTAGGTTGATCTAATCAAGACTAATTAAACCAATTGATGTCTAAGGTAAGTTTGACACATATGACTGATGGTTTTTAATTGGCAACCTATTTACCTAACCATTTTTGATGGTGTCTAAGGAAAGCTTTGGCAGACCCTTCCACCGATCTCACTTACCTGGCCTTCTTGGTGAGATTGAGTTTTGATCAGATCACTTGATAATTTGAGTTGACCCATGTCAGCTAGATAAATCAGTGTAACTAATTTAGGTGCTATTAGACTAGCCTGTTAGTGGTCTTCCTTAAGCTGACTTGGTGAAGCCAGTGGAAGGATCATGACAAGCTGGTTAATCTGACCTACTCACTTCTATAAATAAATTCTCTAAAATTATTAGATCCCTAAAATGAAATAGTTATATGATAACTAGATCATAGCCTCCCATTAAAGTGGATGATAATGGATCCATCAATTGGATAATCATTAGAGGCCCAAAGGCCTGGTTCTTATTGGTTGATGGAATTATCATTCATTATATGATCTCTTGGATACATCTTTCTAAATGGTGGTCAGGTGGGCTAACCAAAGTTGGGCCTGATCATTCATTAGTTAGATGGGCCAAGTATGGTCATGTTAATGGTTGGACCTAACTAGATCCTTTTCTGAAAAGGCCAAAGCCAACTGATTAGGGGCTGGGGCAAAATTTAATTACTAGAAGTTGTTTGGAGAAATAATTTATTATGAACCTACCCTTAGATGTACATGGATGGGCCAACCAAAGTTGGGCTCATGTACAGCCTATATGGATTTTAGTACCCACTAAGAAATTATGATAACTCCTCAGATTGGAGGTAGAGGCTACCAATTCGAATAAATAGTGGGAGAACCTTTTGATTAAAGTCCAAATCTTTAGGTTTAATGAATCAATTACTAATTAGGTTATGTTTTTCTTTTGTGCAGATATGGCCACTTCCTTATCGCTCCGATCATTGTTGGACAATGATAAGTTGATGGAACCCAATTTTGGTAGCTGGTACCGAAAGTTGAAGATAGTTCTGAAGCATGAATGGATCCTATATGTGCTGATGGATCCTGCACCTAAGGAGCCAGCTGTCAATGCACGTGGAACAGTCAGAGATACTTATCAGAAGTGGCTTAGTGATCGAACCATGGTGCACTGCATCATGCTGGCTGCTATGAGCGATGAGTTCAATTGTAGATTTGAGATAGCTCAGCTAAAGGACATGCTTCAAGTGTTGGAGGATTCCTTTGGCACATCCGATGACGTGGAGAGGCATAAGACTAGTTGTGCCATCTTTAATGCCAGAATGTGGGATGGTGCCTCTATCACTGATCATGTATTGTACATGATCGAGCTGATAGAGTGATTGAGCAAGCTCGACTTTTTCTTACATAAATAGATTGGAAAAGATGCAATACCGAACTCATTGCCCAAGTTGTTTCTTCCATTCCTTACTCATTTCAGAATGACAAAATCTGAAGTAGACTACCACGGGTTACTGGGGTTACTTCAAAACTTTGAGAATGATCACTAACTCGATAAAGAGTTGGTGAACTTAGTAGGAGGTTCATCTTTTGGCTCTCGACCCTTTAGGAAAGAAAAGAAGAATAAGAAGAAGAAAGCTAAGAAGGTGCAAGTTCGGGTTGGGACATCTGTGCAGGGCCAAACTAGGAAGATCAAGCTCGATAAGAGTCAAGCTGAATGCTTCTTTTGCAAGAAGCGGGGGCACTAAAAAAAAAACAGTCCTCAGTACATTACCTCTCTAGATCTGAACAAGTAGAGAAAGAAGCAAGCTATTGCTGGGCAAATTATTTATATGATAACTCATTGCAATTTCTCTATTTATGATATTACTAACTGGATATTGAAGAACCGATAGCCCTTACCATATTTATAATTCATTGCAGAGGTTGCAGGTCAGAAGGAGATTCAAGCAAGGTGAAAGATTCCTGAACGTTGGAGATAGAAGATTAGTTCCAATTCTAGCTTTAAAAATTTTGAAACTTGTATTTGAGTTCCATACCGTTGTTCTTAGTGATTGTCACTTCTGTCCCAGTTTCTTTTTAAATATCATTTCTATAGGCCTTTGGACCAAAAATGATTATAAAATTTTAATAAAAAAATAAGTTTGTAATATCATTATGAATGGTGTTACTATTTTTTATGGACATTTGAATAATGGTGTGTATATGCTATTACTACCTGTTAATGTAGTCTATTCAAATGGCAAGCACCCTAGATTAGATAGTGTGTCAGATATCTACTAATGGCATTGTAGGCTAGATCACATAAACAAGAATCGGATAGATAGGTTAACTCAAGAGGGAATCCTCGAAGTCAGTGATTATGAATCACTTTCAACCTGTGAATCCTGTATTCTTGGTAAAATGACCAAGTCATCTTTTACTAGAAAAGGTAAAAGAGCCACTAAGCTCTTAGATCTAGTACATACTGATGTATGTGGATCAATGAGCATAAGTGCCAAAGGTGGATATGTCTACTTCATTACTTTCATAGATGATCTATCCAGATATGGATATATCCATCTGATGAAACATAAGTCGGATTCTTTTGAAATGTTCAAACGATTTCGAAGTGAAGTAGAAAATCAAACTAGAAAGAGTATTAAAACTCTTCAGTCTGATCGAGGAGGGAAATACCTTTTCGATGAGTTTCTCACATATCTAGGAGCGAATGAGATTTTCTTCCAATGGACTCCTCCAGGAACACCACAACATAATGATGTGTCTAAAAGAAGGAATCAAACTCTGTTAGATATAGTTCAATCCATGATGGATTTTGCCAGCTTGCCGATATCCTTCTGAGATATGCACTCGAATCAGCTTATTATCTATTAAATAGGGTTCCAAGTAAGTCTGTAGTTAAGACTCCATATGAGATATGGACATAACGTAAGTCAGTACTTTCACACCTTAGGGTTTGGGGGTGTCCGACTTATGTCAAACGATTAGTTACAGATAAACTTGGATATAGGTCTGACAAGTGCACATTTATAGGGTACCTAAAAAAGATAAAAGAATTCTATTTCTACCATGCTGATGAACAAAAGATGTTCGTCAGTCTTAGGACAACCTTTTTGAAAAAAAAATTTCTTGGTGAAGAAACTGTTGCCTCTAAGGTTGAACTTAATGAAGTTCAATAAGTAGAAAAATCGACACCCATAGCTGAACCAAAATCGAATTTGATTAGATCAAATTCGAAGCCCAGTGTAGCTGCACCATTAAGGCATTCTGGTAGAGTACCACATCAGTCGGATAAATACTATAGTTTTTTAGTCTGGGATGGTGATCCCATCGAACTTGATGAAAATGATGAGGATCCGATCACCTATATGGATGCTATGCAGAGACCTAATTTCGAGAAATGCCTTGAGGCCATGAAATCCGAAATGGAGTCTATGAAGGTCAATGATGTGTGGATATTGGTTGACCCATCGAAAGGGGTTAAACCCATTGGGTGTAAATGGGTCTTCAAAAGGAAGAGGGGCACAAATGAAAAGGTGGAGACCTATAAAGCCCATCTGATTGTCAAGGGATATCGTCAATGTTATGGTATTGACTATGACGAGACGTTCTCTCCTGTGGCAATGCTTAAGTCCATTCAGATTATGCTTGTAATTACTGTCCATCTGAACTATGAGATCTGGTAGATGAATGTGAAGACAGCTTTTCTGAATGGAGAGTTGACTAAAGAGGTATATATGATACAACCTAAGGGGTTCACATCCAAAGATGAGTCCAAGATGTGTAGACTTCAGAGATCCATTTATGGATTGAAGTAGGCATCTCGGAGTTGGAACATGCATTTTGATAAAGTGATCAAAACGTATGGCTTCATTAAGAACAGAGAAGAACCCTGCATTTACAAATGGACAAATGGTCCAATAGTGGTATTTCTTATTTTGTACGTAGATGATATTCTCTTAATCGAAAATGACATCCCCGCACTGTAGGAAATAAAAGTCTGGTTGTCATCACAGTTCTCCATAAAGGACTTGAGTGAAACATCCTACATCTTAGGGATGAAGATCTGTAGGAATATATCTAAAAGGATGCTTGGATTATCCTAGTCCACATACATAGATATTGTGCTCAAGGGGCTCAACATGGAGAATTCCAAAAAAAGCTATCTTCTGATAGGCCATGAAATTTCTCTCTCTAAGAAGGATTATCCGATAACTCCTGAAGAGATAGCGTATGAGTAGAGTCCCATATGCTTCAACAGTGGGATTTATCATGTACGCCATGACATACACGAGACCAAACGTGGCATACTCACTAGGAGTATTGAGTAGATACCAGTCTGACCCCGAAGAAAATCATGAAAAGTGGTTAAAGCCATACTTAAGTATTTAAGAAATACTAAGGACCAATGGTTGGTTTATGGTGAGTCAGATCTGAAACTTATGGGATTTACAGACTCCAGCTTTCAATCTGACCATGATGACAGCAGAAGCGTGTCGGAATATATCTTTACTCTGAATGGTGGAGCCATCTACTAGAAGAGTTTCAAGCAGCATACTATGGCAGACTTTGTTTGCGAAGTAGAGTATATGGCAGCATCAGATGCAGCAAAAAAAATTATGTGGCTGAGGAAGTTCATCATCGAGCTCAGAGTAGCACCCTCCATTGATGGTCCAGTCCTACTCTACTGCGATAGCACTGGCGCCATAGCTCAAGCAAAGGAACCGAAGGCACACCAGCAGACAAAGCATATTCTGTGCTGCTTCCATTTGGTCCGTGAGATCATGGATCATGGTGACGTTGACCTTCAGAAGATCGACGAAAAGGAGAACCTAGCCAACCCCTTCACTAAAGCCCTAGCAATCAAGGAGTTCGACAACCATAAGTTGAAGATGGATATTAGATACTATGTCGAGTGGCTTTAGGACAAGTGGGAGTTGTTGAGAATTATGTTCCAAAGCCAATCATTATCCTGTTGATGGTTGAGATATTATAATTAATTTATTAATTAATAAAAATTTTTGGCATCTTTTTCATCACAAGTTTATATCTTCTAATGAACCTCATTGTTGTGATGAAGTTCTTAGGACTATTTAGTTTTGATAAAGAGAGGATTTATCGATTAGTCCTTAATTTATTCACGATCAAATAATAGACTGTTAATTAGGATGACAGCATCTATTGAGCATAGGTCGTTATATGCCATATAGGTTGGTTGTCCTTTTAACTAAGAAGTGTGGAGACACTGGTATGGCATACAGATGAGATGTATGGGTACATCATCATTGAACATGACCAACTTCAGAGCATTCCGCTATTGAGAATATCTCTGATGGGATATAAGTATAAGTATCCCTTAGCCCTAAGATCACCTCAGTGACTTGCAAGCAACTCACTGTGCTTTGGTATCGGACTAACTGAATTTTTAATTTAATAATGGAAGGCTTCTGGGCATAGTCAAGTACTTGCAAAGTTGGAGTATGATCAAGATGGAATTGACCACTCTAAGAGTTGGAGAAGAATTGATAGGAATGCGATGTTGTCATTAAGACACCGTGTTTATCAGTTTAATCCGACTTCTTAAAATCATTGAAAATGCGTAGATAGCAGTGAGTTGGGTCGAATCCACAGGAAAGGTAGTATTTTAGATTTGAAATCTTTGATTTTTTTTTAAAAAAAAGAAGAGTTTTGGGATCAAAAGTGAAGTTGAAAAATAAAAAGCGAAAATTAAAAGGTGCAGGAATTTAAACTTGGTACTAAGATCTACTAGTTAGATCTTAGCATCTACTTGCAAAGCAATAATTTAAAGTACAAAAATTAAATTGCAATAAAAATAAAAAGTAAGAAATTAAAGTACAAAAAATAAAATTTTTATTAATTAAAATTTCAAAATTTAAATACATAGAATTTAAAAAGAATAAAATAGCCTGATCTCTGATCTTGGATCGGCATTGGCAGAAAGATGGTGTAGAAGCTCGGCTCTTCTTCTCGGCACCCGTTGCTTCGAAGCAGCCTTTAACCCATAGCCTGGCTTCGCCCTGTACCAAAGCTTCACCTTGATCGGAAGATGTTGATTTTTGGAGGCCTGGGGTCCTTTTTATAGAGCTAGGAGGGCTGGATATTTTTTCTAAAGGCAATATGGGACTAATGGCCTTTGTAATCATCAAAATCTGAATAAAATTTGAATTAAAATAGCTCTGATATGACTCTGATAAGTTTGGTAAAATTTGACCATTCAATAGGAATCCAACGGTCCAAAAATCATCAAAATCGGATGCAGATCAGCTCAGATCGGGTCGGATTAAATTCTGACCGTCCGTTGGATCGCGCTTGATGGAGGAAATCTGGCTGCAAATCATGTGCCTGAGAGTTTGATCGCCATTGGGAGCTTTTTGAACTATCGGATCATCGCCTAGATTGAGCGCTATCATTCGATGGTGATCCGCGTGATGTCTGTAGCTGAATCAAATCCGGAAGCAACCACAGCCGTCCGATCCTGACCGCAAACAACCACAGCCGTCCGATCGCGCAATCACTGTATTCCCATGGACCGCATGGACCGGCCGCACCGCACACCGCAACCAATCAGCATGCCTCTGTTGCCGAGCGAAAAGACTAAATTACCCTTGTGAGCCGTGATAAATTTCTGTAGACCCTTTAGGGGTCTAGGTCCACCACGTGGCAAGCTCTGATTCGCCGGATTTTGCTGAGCTGGCGGTCCACGCCTGGATCGTGGACCGGCTGATGGCTTCAATGGCTGAGTCGGCTTTGATGGCTTGGCTTGGCTTGGTGGCTCGGCTTGCGGAGCCGGACTGAGCCATTTTCTTTTTTTATTTAATTTTTATTTATTTTATATCTTTTAAAAATTCATATCTTTTCCATTTTAGCTCCTGTTTTACTTAAAATTTATTTTGTTGTGATCAAAAAAATGAGCTCTTTCTATTGATAATAAAATTTTATTTTTTTTATTTTTATTATTTTTTAATTAATTTTTTAATTAATAAAAATATGAATTTTTTAAAAATTATATATAAATTGATTAATAATTCTTAAAAATTAATATAAATTAATTAATAAATTAATACTTTTATTGGTGAATTTATGATGCTTATCACACCCCCCAACTTAAGCTTTGCTCGTCCTCGAGTAAAGAAAGAATTTAGTTTTAAATACCTTTTAACTTTAGAGTTTCGAATTTTACCTAAGCAATTTTCAAAATGGCCATTGATATTCAGTAGAGCTTAAATGAGATATATCATTGGGGTATTAATACTTATCAATAGAAAAATTAAGTAAAGAACATTAAATTTTTCAGAACTTTTTCTAAATTATCCTACCTTTATCTCTGATTTGTCTAAACTTTCATATAGACAGGTGTATTACTACTTCCGTCCTTCATTTATTATTTTTTTATTTTTATATTGCCCACTTTTTGATACGAATATCATTGCTTACTTAGGCAACGAGACCCGGTTACTTGGTGGGAAACCAATATTTTTTTTTTTTTTTTTTTAACGTTGTACCACTATTGAGTGTCTTAACTCCTTAAGCTTTCTATTTGATCCATGTAGCGAGTCTTGGGCCAATGACTCCCAAACCAGTTGGCTTTAGGGCACTAGGTATAGAATACCCCTCGGGCTTACTAGCTCGAATCAAATAGGCTACGAGTTAAGACTAGCTTTACAACGAGCTTCTTTGCCCTTCCCACCTTTTGACGCGAAACTCAATGCTTGCTTAGGCAAAGAGGCCCGGTTACTCAGTGAGAAGTACTTAGAAAACTATTTTATTAAAATAAATTTTTATATGAAGAAACGTATAGTTACCCTACACAAGCCTATAAAAAGTAGACTTTTCTTTGATGCTAGTAGAAATAATTAGAAATGCTCCAAGAAAAAACTTTTTATATTCTAGACTTAACTCTTTATTGAATTTTCTTAATACTTGATTCCTCAATATCTCACAGATTCTCTGATCTGTGCATCAATTTTCTTTTAAAAATGCTTAGTTTAATTCGATTCTTAAGCATAATCAAGTATCTAAATACTAAATACTAACTTTTTCGAGGACTTAAAATTTTAAAAAAATTTTTATTTTTCTCTCCCCCCAACTTAATCGACATTGTCCTCAATGGAGAAGAAAAAATAAAGGGTGTAATAAAGAACATGGAAGAATACACCTAACTCAGTATATTTTTGGTCCAGCACATGCCTTTGAAAATTTGAGCTCTCCCTCCAACTTATTATTCTAAAAAAAATAAACTAAAAAAGATAAATTAGATAAAAACTAAATATTGGGTTGCCTCCCAACAAGCGCTAAGTTTACCGTCTTCAGCCAGACACAATGTAGCTTCACTATCCTGTGTCGAATATTGGATTGACAAATTTCAATGGTTTTGGATTGCCAATCTCAGAAAGTTGATTTATAATCCCATTATTGATATAATCTTTGTTAATTTTAGGGATATAATTTATGATTCCATTCTCAGACCCATGTTTATTAAGAATTTCTCCTATTTGTTTTTTCTAAAATGCTCATGAATGGAGTTTTTTTTAGGAGTTAAGTTTGATTCAATGGGTGCTGGAATGGTGACTAAAGGCAGTTTTAATTCTGGAGGTAAATTAATGTGATCTTGCTTAAACAACTCCATTGACATTTCATTACATGCCTCTTGATTTTTATAAGAAGAACCAGCTTCTAGGGTTGAAGGAGAATAGGACATTAGGTTTATAAGTCTCGGGTAAATCATCTATTCTCTTTTTCCTCTATTTCTATCTCATTTAAACTGGAACTAGCATCAGTACTAATTCCTGGCTCGGGTTCTTCTATGTGGTTAGTCTCAGTACTAACCAGTTTTCCTCTAAATTTTTATTTTGGCTAGCATCAGTACTAGCCTCTCTCACCTGGTCTTGGTATGGGTCCATAAGAATCCTATAGCTTTTAAGTTCAGGAATTACTTTGGCATTCTCAAATTGGGGATTCTTAGGTGAGACATTAAATTGATAACTTGGTCCAGGTGGTTGGTGGACATTAGGTGGGTTGTTTGAAATTGGTAGGTTCGGTAGTTGATCTAGTTCTCTCCTCATGTTAGACTCAACTAATTATCCTATTTGAGCTTCTAGTCTGGCGATAGATTGCTGTTGAGTTCAGAATTCAATTATTGAAGTTGGTTAAATCTATCATCAGCTAGATTGGTCTGTTGAGGAGGTGGGTATGAGGGCTGATTATAATATGATGGCTGGATAAACTGACTAGGCTGACCATTATTATAGGCATAATTTTGATATTGGGATCTATTTTGATAATTTTGCTCAAGTGAAATTTGGGTCTGAGCCTGAGTCTGTTGGGATGTCCAAGAAAAATTAAAGTTACTCCAATCTGAATTATATGAATTTGAAAATGGGTCATTAATCAATTTGGAGTATCCTTGAGTAGCTTGAACTTGTTCTTGGATAAAATATGGAAACTGTGCAGTCATAGGACATTCACTCACATGATGGTTGGACTAGCACAGATTGAATAATTCTCCTAATAATTAGAAGATGATGTGAATTATGCAGGAGATTGTTGACCTAGGATTAGGAGTTGATCTATTTTCTGAGCAAGAAGGTCAACTTTATCTAATTTTTGGACTATTAGATTCATATTAGCCATTTGATTATTATGTTTAATGTGAATCAACCATTCAATTAAGTTCAACTAAATCAGAAAAAGCGATTTTCTACCATGCATGTATTAGTGTAACCCTAATGTATGGTTCAAAAAAATTTTAGAATATTTTTTTATTATTTTTTATTTTATTATAAATTAATTTTTTTATTTATTAATTTTAATTTAATTTAATTTAATTTAATTATTATTTTTAATATTTTTTTTAGTTAGTTTAATTTAATTTTTATTTTATTTTATTTTATTTTATTTTTAGAGGAGTAAGAAGAAGAAAGAAAGAAGAGTTCTAAAGAAGAGGTCCTAAGGAGTCCTAGAACTAAGAAGAAAGAGAAGAATTAAGGTTTAATTAGGTTTGATGTTGGTTAGCAATCAAGTTGGTCAATCAATCCTGACTAAGGGTTATCCTAGATCTAGACAGCTCCTAACTGCCAAGGTCACCTTCAAGCCCTCCAAGTGTAGGATTAGCCAATCAACTAGCCAGGTAAGTGTAAGGTCGGTGGGAGTC
Source organism: Cocos nucifera (assembly GCA_006176705.1). NCBI lineage: Eukaryota > Viridiplantae > Streptophyta > Magnoliopsida > Arecales > Arecaceae > Cocos > Cocos nucifera. Next base: position 190,558 of record QRFJ01000290.1, read on the forward strand.
CCCCCGTTGCTTGCCTTAGACACCAATTGTGCTTGGCCAGGTAAGCGAATGGAACCAATTAGAAACCACCTTCCTTCGGGCCCAGTCATCCCTGAACCACTTTCCTAGACACCAGTCAAATTGACTTATCCTAATCCGGTTCAACTCTTAGGATTCCTTATCCTATTGAGCTCGAGTTCCTAGGGTTGATGTCTAATTGATTTTAAAATTAAAGGCTTAGGTCAATGCAGGATGCTGGTTGGTTGTTTGTGGGCTAAGGAAGGGTGATCAAATCCCCACCTTATCTTGTTTAATTGGGTTGTGCCCTTAATTTGATTTAATATGAATATGCACAAAAAAAAAAAAAAATTCAATCAAAGGGTTCTTATGCAATTTAAACTAGATGCATGTAACTAATTGAATTCTGAAAGGCTTACCTTGCCTCCAGCAATCACCAAAAAATAAAAATAAAAATAAATAAAAATAAAACTAATATGATGCATGCTCTAAACAGTTAAGATTTCTAATCTTATCATGAGGCTTTTAATTAAGTTTAAATGAATATTTTTTTAAATTAATTTAAAAATAAAATAAATAAATAAATAAATAAAAGAATTAGGGTTAGGATTGATCTCACCAAGCAAAACTTCTGGTTCATTTTATTCTTTAATCTTTTTTTCTATAAAATAATAAAAAAATTAGCAAGCAATATTTATAAAAATTTTATTTATAATTTATTTATAGAAAAATCAAAGAGATCAAAAATTTAATATCCGTGCCTTCCCCGGCAACGGCACCAAAAACTTGATGCATTTGTCAAAATTATTTTTAATAAATCAACGAAATCAAAATCAAAAATCAAACACCTTCCCCGGCAACGGCGCCAAAAACTTGATAGGAACGCGATGTTGTCGTTAAGACACCGTGTTTATCAGTTTAATCCGACTTCTTAAAATCATTGAAAATGCATAGATAGCAGTGAGTCGGGTCGAATCCACAGGGAAGGTAGTATTTTAGATTTGAAATCTTTGATTTTTTTTAAAAAAAAGAAGAGTTTTGGGATCAAAAGTGAAGTCGGAAAATAAAAAGCGAAAATTAAAAAGTGCAGGAATTTAAACTTGGTACTAAGATCTACTAGTTAGATCTTAGCATCTACTTGCAAAGCAATAATTTAAAGTGTAGAAATTAAATTACAATAAAAATAAAAAGCAAGAAATTAAAGTACAAAAAATAAAATTTTTATTAATTAAAATTTCAAAATTTAAATACATAGAATTTAAAAAGAATAAAAGAGCCTGATCTCTGATCTTGGATCGACATTGGCAGAAAGATGGTGTAGAAGTCTGGCTCTTCTTTTCGGCATCCATTATTTCGAAGCAGCCTTTAACCCATAGCCTGGCTTCGCCCTATACCAAAGCTTCACTTTTGATCGAAGATGTTGATTTTTGGAGGCCTGGGGTCCTTTTTATAGAGCTAGGAGGGCTGGATATATTTTCTAAAGGCAATATGGGATTAATGGACTTTGTAATCATCAAAATCTGAATAAAATTTAAATTAAAATAGCTCTGATATGACTCTGATAAGTTTGGTGAAATCTGGCCGTTCAATAGGAATCCAACAGTCCAAAAATCATCAAAATCGGATGCAGCTCAGATCAGGTCAGATTAAATTCTGACCGTCCGATCACACTTGATGGAGGAAATCTGACCGCAAATCATGCGCCTAAGAGTTTGATCACCGTCAGGAGCTTTCTGAACTATCGGATCATCGCCTGGATCGAGCGCTACCATCCGATGGTGATCCGCATGATGTCTGTAGCTGAATCAAATCCGGAAGCAACCACAGCCGTCCGATCGCCACCGCAAACAACCACAGCCATCCGATCGCTCAATCACTATTCCCATGGACCGTGTGGACCGACCGCACCACACACCACAACCAATCAGCGCCTCTATTGTCGAGCGAAAAGACTAAATTACCCTTATGAGCCGCGATAAATTTATGTAGACCCTTTAGGGGTCTAGGTCCACCACGTGGCAAGCTCTGATTCGTCAGATTTTGCTGAGCTGGCGGCCCACGCCTGGATCGTAGACCAGCTGATGGCTTCAATGGCTGAGTCGATTTTGATGGTTTACTTGGCTTGGTGGCTCGGCTTGCGGAACCGGCTGAGCCGTTTTCTTTTTTTATTTAATTTTTATTTATTTTATATATTTAAAAATTTATATCTTTTTTGTTTTAGCTCTGTTTTACTTAAAATTTATTTTATTATGATCAAAAAAATGAGCTCTTTCTATTGATAATAAAATTTTATTTTTTTAATTTTTATTATTTTTTAATTAATTTTTTAATTAATAAAAATATGAATTTTTTAAAAATTATATATAAATTGATTAATAATTTTTAAAAATTAATATAAATTAATTAATAAATTAATACTTTTATTGATGAATTTATGATGCTTATCAAGAATGTATCACTATATTTCAATATAGCAAAAACTTGGCTAGGGTAATCCATCAAATGAATTTGATATTTTGAAATATAATATGGACAACCTGATCAGAGTTGACAATTGAACTCTGAGGTGTTCTATGAGCATTATGGTCAAGAGGATGAATTATATAGAAACTATATCCGTATGGGTTCTAAGGATGGTGTTCTACACCTTCGACCTATTCGATCGTTGGATATCATCGCTAGATGGTCACTTCGATTGGTATAGAAATTTATTCATATGCTACTAGCTTAGATTTGGACCTATGAGGTCACATACATTAGAGTTCATATTCAGATCAGATGGTTGATCAGTAATTTAGAATCGATTTAGGGTTAAACGATCAATACGGTTGATGTTTGACCTAATGCAAGTATTGCAGGAGGATCGATTAGCAATTCAATTATTAATTGACTTAATTTGATTAAGCCAGTTGGTTAAGATTAAGTCTAATTAAATATGATTTAATTAGATTTAGTTTGTACTTGATTGGATCAAGTCTAATTGGCTTATTGGATAAGCTAAGTGCAAGGAAGAACTAGTCCTAGTCTAACTAGGACTCGGGTCAATCCAAATTTTCTAATTTAATTAGAAAATTAAATCAAAATTAAATCTAATTTAATTGAGTCCTTAAATGAGTTAGGGTCTTATTTAATTAGATTGGTTTACTCTTATTTTTATTTGGTTAAAAGATCTTATTTGATTAGGTCAAAACAGGAGTCCTAGTGTGACTAGGACTCCCTATTCCTTGTGCCACCTAATCTTCATGCCCCACCCCTTTCTCTTTGTGTTTTTATGTGAAAAATCTCCATGCCTCAAGCAATCTCACGCCTCCCTTCTCTCTTCCTTTTTTTCATATGGAAATTTGTTTGATGACCAAGTCAAAAGGGGAGATTGGTTTTGCTTTAAGATTTTATGAGATTGAATCCTAGTCAACCAAAAGACTTCCTTTCATGCTGCCACCTCCCTATTCTCTCTCTCTCTCTCTCATGGCATTTTTTGGCATTTGTTGCACCCTCCTTTGCTGGTCCACGATAGAAAAGTAAGGTGGGGGTGCCCAAGAGTTGGACACCCCAACAACCTGCCATTTGGTGACTTTCCTGTCTAGGTTTTTGACCAATCTTGGACTCTACATATCTATTTATTTAAAAAAAAATTATTAAAATTTTTGTGGATTATAGACATTTGAAAGGTCTCTTTGGTATAGAAAAATTAGAGAAAAATTCATCTAGATCATACAGATATTAAAAGCACAAATCAGGGTGTCTAGAAAAAGAATAAAGAAGAAGAAGAGGGTCTTCTTCTAGGATTTTTTGTTCTAGATCTCTTCCTCCCTTTTTGTGAGCTTTTGAGAGGTGTCTCAGTATCACAAATCTTCTTCTCTTTCTTCTAGTATTTTGGAGTGTCTAAGTTTTGAAGAAAAAAAAATCGATCGACCGTCGAAGAGAGATTAGCACAATGCTAGCATACTATGCTGATTTCCTGCATCAGGATCTTTAATCGTGATCATGGGCTCGTGTGGATACTCCTAGAGGCCGGATGCATGTGCGGCTCGTGACTTCATCCTCAAGTCTGGATCAATAAGTTAGAACATCTAACTTGCTCAGGTAATAGATCCGATCTGTTATTTTATAACTGCATTAGATGTAGTATAGATCTAGGTTGATATGATCAATCTTTTCTTTCTTATTTAATTTTTAATTTTTAATTTAAATACCATGCAATAATCATACAATAAGATCTTAGATCTAGAATATTTTAGATTAATTTTGATTGATTTTAATCTTTTGCTGCCTAATCTTGAAAAAGTTTCAAGATCTAATCCTAAAATCCTAGATCCGGTTCCTACATATTTTCCATGCATGAGATTTAATAACATGCTTATTATTGATTGATATTTAAATAGACTATATTTATGGAGATGGATTATGATTGGAAGATATAATTTGTGCTCGATTTAATAGTTTATATTAGAAAAAATCGATAAAAGCCATGTTACCAATTTTTAAGAATTAAAGTATTGAATAGCTTATGATTCTATTAAGATGGATCGTGGTCGAAAGATACGGTTCATGTTCAAAAGAAATAGGTTATAGTCATAACTAAATTCTTAAAAATTATTAAATTCTTGCATTAAAAAAAATTACCACAACCATACTAGAGATGAATTCAAAATTCCAGATTATCTTTAATTGATTTCTCAAACCCCACTTTATTATTATTTGCTTTTCTTTATTTTTATTTATAAAATTTAAATTAATTATTTTAAATTTATTTATTTAAATTTTTATTTTATAAATTAATTAAAATTTTATTTTTTTAATTAAATTAAATGTAACTCAGCCTTCAATCCTTGAGAAAATCGATACCTGACTCACCAACTGTCCTACTTAATCATAAAATTAGATTTAATTTTTATTTGATGTTATAACGACAAGCAGTCAAATTTTTAATACCATTGCTAAGGATTATAGCATGATTGCTTCAATTAATTAAAAATTAATTAATTAATTAAAAAATAATAAATAAAAAAATATATAAAAGTTATTGTTCTTTAATTTTACCTAGTTATTACTGCTTTTCCATAATTGATATCTGCTTTCTATAGTTTAGATTAATTTATTAATTTTTAAGACTTAATCATTTTCTTTTGCAAAACCATACAATCAAAAACTAAAAAAAATATCTATAAAAATATAAAACCATAAATCCTTAAAAAATCACCGACATCTCATAATACGTAATTAATTAAAAATAACCATAAATATTAAATAAAATTAATTTTTAACATATTTGAACATCTTATTTTATTTGCATAGCATCTGTATAATATACTCTAAGGGCACAACCCATTAAACAAGATAAGATGGGGATTTGATCACCCTTTCTTAGCCCACAAACCACCATCCTTTATATTGCATTAACCTAGATCTTAACTTAAAATTAATTAGGCATTGGCCCCTAAGAATAATCGAGCTCATTAGGATAAGACACTCTAAGAGTTGGACTAGATTAGGATTAGTTCAACTGGTGTCTAGGCAAGTAGTTCAGGAACTGCATCCCGAAGGAAGGTGATTACTTAATTGATTCTATTAGCTTACATGGCCAAGACAATTAGTATCTAAGAAAAGCAACGGAGGATTCCCACCGATCTTATATTTATCTGGCTAGTTGAGTAGCTGATTCTTTATCTGGAGGGCTTGAAGGTAACCTTGACAATTAGGAGCTGTCTAGATCCAGATAAATCCTAGGATAGAGAGTCCATACTTGCCTAACTTATTTGCTATTACAACTCAAATTCTAATTAAAATACTCTCATCTATTATCCTTAGATCTAGGATCCTTTAGGCTCTTATCTTTAGAATTTTCTATCCTCATTTTTTTTATTCTTATTTTTTAAAAAGAAATAAAAATAAAATAAAATAAAGAACAATCCAAGATAGATCTCGAGAGTAAAGTGGATGAGTTGTCTCGTATATTAGATCGTCTAATAGTCAATGAAAACTCTTCCTATCCATCTCTTCTTCTTGCACAATAAGTTTGTGCAATTTGTTCATGCCCCACTCACTTTGCAAGTAGATACCCACACCGATTTTTAGAGTATATATATGAGCAAGTTTATCAAGATCAAATCTAAATAGCCTATATACCAGAAAATAATCCATACTTTAATACTTACAATCCAAGCTAGGGGCTCAATAAGATTTTTCATGGCAATCACAACAAGTGATTATCCCAGTGCCACAAAGATCTACATTCATGGATGTACCTTATAATATGCCCTACCCATATTATCAAATCTTTCTAAATAACAATGAGTCAATTTTTGAAAAGAAGATTTAGCAAGCAGTAGATGAGTTAGAATTTACCAATCAACCATTGAATACTCTAGATGACCAAAGGTCTAACTCTCTAGCAACTACTCTTAATAACTTTATGCAGACCTATCACTCCTATATGCAAACCTTTAAAAAATCAGAGGACCAAAGGCTTAATTTATTTGAAAAAAAACTTAAACAATCTCATGCAAAACACGAACCAACTTATAAAGTCAAACTTCTAAGCCATTACCCATCTAGAAATGTAGTTGGGTTAGATAGCTATGGAACTTAGTGAAAGAGAAAAGAATAAATTACCAAGTCAATCCAAAGCTAACTCCAGAACCTAAAACAACCAAAGACCACAACAAGGGTCCTAAATCAATCAATTAAATGCTATCCATACACTAAGATCTAGAAAATAAATAGATAATCATGTGGGTACATCTGAAGCGCCTAAAGAAATAGAAGATCCACTATCTAAACCAATATCTGAATAGGATCAGTCTGAGGAGCCTAAAAAAATAGAACATGATTCACTAGCAGAGCCCGCATCAGAATTAATTAGACCAATACCCAAGATTATAGCACCCTTTTCTAATAGACTTAAGTCCAACGGAAACTCAGCCCAACTAGTCAAAATCCTAGAAGTCTTTAAACAAGTTAAAGTCAATATTCATTTATTAGATATGATCCAATAAATTTCATCATATGCTAAATTTCTTAAGGACTTATGTACCAGAAAAAAAGACCATCAATGTACCTGAGAGAGCCTTTCTAATAGCTAGTGCGAGTTCATACCTATCAAACTATATGCCAATAAAATACAAAAATCCAGGGTCTCCTACTATTTCTTGCATCATAGGAAAAACACTCATTGATAAGGCTTTATTAGACCTAGGGGGAAGTGTCAACATACTATCTTATTCAATTTATGAAAAGTTAGAGTTGGAAGAATTAAAGCCTATAGTAATGACTTTACAATTAGCAGATTGATCTTTAAAAGTACCAAGGGGAATAGTAGAGGATGTATTAATTAAGGTTGGTGATTTCATCTATCCAGTAGATTTTGTAATTTTAGAAACCAAGCCTGTATCAAATCCTAATGGTCACATCCTAGTTATACTAGGTAGACCATTTCTAGCCACAACCAATGCTCAAATCAATTATCGAAATGGTCTAATAAAACTTTTCTTTGGTAATATGACCATAGATCTAAATATTTTTAATCTATCTGAAACAAATCAAATGGGTGACCTCAACTTAATATAGGACAATGTTTATGAATCCATTATGGGTGAATCAGAACCATGAAGAATTTGAAGAGGTCAATGATTTAGCTATAGTCAATATGGAACTTAGATGAAAACCTCCAATTCAACCATTGTCTAGACCATTAGTAGAGAAAACACTCAAGTTAGAATTAAAAATACTCTCCAAACACCTAAAATATGCATACCTAGGTCCATCAAAAACTTTACCAGTAATTATTTCGGCAGACCTAAATTCTATACAAGAGAAAGAATTATTGACTGTCCTGAAGAAAAATAAAGAAGCATTAGGATGGACCATGGCTGATTTAAAGAAAATTAGTCCCTCGATTGTTCAACATAGAATTCATCTACTAAAGGATGCTAAGCCAAAAAGAGATCTCCAAAGAAGACTTACCCCAGCCATGAAAGAGGTTGTAAAAAAAGAAATAATAAAACTTCTTGACAATGAAATAATATCCAATCTCAGATAGTCCATGGGTAAGTTCAATGCAAGCGATACCCAAGAAATTAGTAGTTACTGTAATCCAAAATGATAATAATGAATTGGTCCCAACAAGAGTTCAAACTAGATGGAGGGTTTGCATCGACTATAGAAAGTTAAATACAGCCATTCGAAAGGACCATTTTTCACTGTCCTTCATAGACCGAATGTTAGAACGATTAGCAGGGTATGACTTTTATTGCTTTCTGGATGGATATTCAGGATACAACGAGATTCCTATAGCCCTTGAGGATCAAAAAAAGACTACATTTACTTGTCCATATAGAACCTTTGCCTACAGACGTATGTCCTTTGGGTTATATAATACACCAGCTACTTCTCAAAGATGCATGACTAATATTTTCTCAAACATGGTTGAAAGATTTTTTGAAATCTTCATGGACGACTTCTCCATCTTTGGATCCACCTTCACTGATTGTCTTCATCATCTTAAGCTAGTCATAGAAAGATGTAAGGAGAAGCATCTAGTTCTAAATTGAAAAAGTGCCAATTTATGGTTAAGGAAGGCATAGTCCTTGGTCATGTAATTTCAAAATGAGATATAGAAGTAGATAAAGCCAAGGTAGATTTAATTAAAAACCTTCCACCACCCAGATCAGTAAAAGAAATTCACTCTTTTCATGGACATGCCGGATTCTATAAAAGATTTATCAAAAACTTTAGCAAAGTGGCTCAACCATTAACTAACCTATTAGCTAAAGATGTCAAATTTGACTTCACAACTGAATGTCTCAAGGCCTTTGAAAGTTTAAAGAAGAAATTAACCTCGGCCCTAATTATTCATCCACCTGTACGGACTTAATCTTTTGAGCTCACGTGCAATGCATCTGATCATGCTATAGGAGCTGTCTTAGGTCAAAAGATAGATAAGCTACCTCGAGTGATCTACTATGCTAGCAGGACCTTAAACGAAATACAGCTTAATTACTCAACCACTGAAAAGGAATTTTTAGCTATGATATTTGCATTAAAAAAGTTTAGATCCTACTTAGTGGGTTCTCATGTAATTATCTATGCTGATCACTCAGCTATTAGGCATCTTCTCTCAAAGAAAGATGCTAAAGCACGCCTAATTAGATGGATCCTTCTTTTGCAAGAATTTAACTTAGAGATCAGAGATAAGAAAGGTACAAAAAATATAGTGGCTGATCATTTATCTCGTTTAGCAATCGCACCAGCTAAGAAAATACCTATTAATGAGTCCTTCCCTGATGAACAATTATTGTCAGTAACATCAGAACCTTGGTATGCCAATATAATAAACTACCTAGCTACCAGCCAAATTCCTATGCACTGGACCACTCAGGATAAGAACAGAATTTTCTCTTAGGTAAAATATTTTATTTAGGATGATCCATATTTATTTAAATAATATCCTAACCAAATCATAAGAAGATGCATTCCAGATGAAGAAGTTAGGAGCATTTTATCTTTTTTCCATGACCAAGCTTGTGGTGATCATTTTAGTGCTAAGAAGACTACAGCTAAAGTGCTTCAATGTGGATTCTATTGGTCTAATCTATTTAGAGATGCCAATGAATACTATAAACATTATTCTAGGTGTCAACAAATAGGTTGGATCACAAAGAAAGATATGATGCCTATGAACCCAATCTTAGTTATTGAAATTTTTGATGAATAGGGAATAGACTTCATGGGACTGTTTCCAAAATCTTTTGGAAATGAAAACATCTTAGTAACTATTGATTATGTATCCAAGTGGGTAAAGGTAGTACCATGCAAGACTAATGAAAGTAGGATTGTTATCAAATTTCTTAAAGAAAATATCCTCTTCCAATTTGGTACACCTAGAGTAATTATCAGTGATCGCGGAATACACTTCTGTAATCGATTCTATGCATCACTGATAAAGAAGTATAACATACCTACAAACTGGCCATATCCTATCATCCATAAATGAGTGGGCAAGTTGAAGTTCTAATTGCCAAATCAAATTAATCTTAGAGAAGATAGTAAGAACTAATAGAAAAGACTGATATTTAAAACTAATAGATGTACTCTGGGCATATCGCATAGCTTTCAAGACCAACTTAGGAATATCTCCATATAGGCTTGTATTTGGTAAAGCATGTCACTTGCTAATAGAATTGAAATATAGGGCAATGTGGGCCATTAAACAACTGAATATGAACTTGGATGCAGCCGATGATTTGAGAAAGTTATAAATTAATGAACTTGAGAAAATTAGAAATGAAGCCTATGAAAATGCTAAAATTTATAAAGAAAGAACTAAAACTTTTCACAATCAAGTAATTAATAGAAAATCTTTTATATCTAGACAAAAAGTTCTTCTATATAATTTTAGGCTACATCTATTTTTGAATAAATTAAGATCTTGATGGATTGGACCGTATATAGTTAAGGAAGTCTTCTCACATGGGACTATAGAGATTGAAAATCTAAGTAATGGTGTTACTTTTACAATTAACGGACAACGACTAAAACCATTCTTAGAACTGCCAACTAAACCTAATAAAGAAGTCATGGTTCTCTATGAACCTATATACTCTGATTATTTTTTGAAAAAGTCTGGCTGAAGACGTTAAACTTAGCGCTTATTGGGAGACAACCTAATTTTTTGCATTTAATTTTTTTTTTTAGTTTATCTTTCTTTTAGGATTAAATTAGGAGAAGAATTACAGACTCATATTGAATGAAGAACAAATAAAGCCCAAGCTAAGATCAGAACTATATTAAATCAGGTGAACTCTTTTTTTGTTATTTTTCTATCATTCATCACACTCTATCATTTTTCCTCCATTGAGAACAATGAAAATTAAGTTGGAGAGAAGGATAAATAATTTTTTTTTAAGTCCTCAAGTATGGTAATAATTAGTCTTATATACCTGATTTTATGTCGATTTAAAATTTTCAAGCATTTTAATCAATGATTGATTAATGATCTAGAAAATTTTTGAAATACTGAGGACCCAATTATTAAGAAAATTCAATAAATGATCAGGTTTAGAATAAAATAAATTTTTGAGTAATTCTAAAATCTTCTTCTAGCCTATATTCAGTAAAAAATCTACTTTATATGGGTATGAGTAAAAAAAAATTGAAAAAAATAAATAATATATATAAAAAAAAGAAATAAAAAGCAAGTTCTAAACATTGGTCTTCCATCAAGTAATCGGATTCTATTGCCTAAGTAAGCAATATTATTCGCATCAAAAAGTGGATAATATGAAGAAGCTTGCTATACAGTTAGTTTTAACCTATAGCCTATTTGACTCGAGTTAGTAAGTCCGAGAGGTATTCTACATCTAGTGCCCTAAAGTCAATTAGTTTGAGAGTCATTGGTCCAAAGCTCGCTACAAGAGTCAGATAGAAAGCTTAAGAGGTTAAAATATTGCACTAATTATAAAAAAAATAAAACTAGTTCATACTAAAGATAAAGAATTTAAAGAATAAAGATGAAAAATTGATCAAAGAAAAGCTCTAAATTTTATGTTCTTCACTTAACTACTACTTAGGATGAAATTAATAATCCAATGATGTACTTCTTCAATCTCTAATCAGGTATCAACTGACTTTAAGATGACCTGAAGAAACTTTCACATCTTATCAAGTTGGTATATATTTTTAATTTTTTTTACTCAAGAATGAGTAAAACTTAAGTTGGACAGTGTGATAATTATCATAAATTACTAAATTATAGTATTAAATCATATATTAATTAATATTTATTTAAAAAAAATTGATATTTTATATATGTTTTATAAGAAAGAAGACTATCAATATGAAGAGCTCGATTTATGAATTCCAATGCAATAAATTTTACTCAAATCGGAGCTAAAACGAAAAAGTTATGAAGTCCAGAAGTTAAAATAAAAGATAAAAAAATTAGACCGGTGCATGATGGACTGATCGGTCGGTCCATGGAACAGGCACGGATCGACCAGCTCGGTAGGCATGGCCAATCGGTGCGTGCCACATGACGAGCCTAGACTGCTAAAAGGTTCATAGAATTTTTATCGTGGCATATAGGGATATTTCGGTCATTTTATCTAGCGCATCGACTTCTGATTGGTTATAGTCCTCGATGAGCTCGGTCCACGACGGTCGATGGGAATAGTGATGCACGATCCGATGGTCATCATTACAGTCGATGAAGATCTGATGGCAAGGATTAATTCCAATTTTGAATAGGATTTTCCAGCCTCTAGTGCGCGATCCGATAGCCGAAAGCCATCCTAGCTTCGATCCAATGGCTGAAAATCAATCCAGAGTTGATTTCGGTGGGTTTTAAGAGGATTTTGGGCCTTTTGATCAAGATCCGATGGCCAAAACTATTTTAAGTGATTAAATTCGATCCAGATTTTGATTTGAGCTCGACAAGAATCCAAAAACTCCTGATTTTTTTCTCTATTTAATCTCCTATATGCCAGAAACTGAACAGAGAGCCCCCTTGAGGAAAAATTAGTTTTTTTAGTTCTCTTTCTCTCTCCCTTCTCTTCTCCTTTTCTCTTTTCTTCTTTCTTCTTTCTTTTTCCTTTTTTTTTCTTTTCTTTTTCTTTGGGAGATTTGAAATGTTAGGTGCCGGAGAATTTCAAATCATGTGTAGCTAAAGATCAAAATTCTAGGATGAAGATGAAATCTTCGAACATGGATTGTATTTTTTTTATAATTTTTTACATAATAAATAAATTATTCTCCTATCCAATCCTAAATCTTATTCTCCATGCATGAGATTTAATAATATACTTATTATTGATTGATATTTAAATAAGCTATGTTTATGGTGATGGATTATGATCGGGAGATACAATCCATGCTTGATTTAATAGTTTGTATTAGAAAAAAATTGATAAAAATCATGTTACCAATTTTTAATAATTAAAGTATTGAATAGCTTATGATTCTATTAAGATGGATCGTGGTTGGAAGATATGGATCATATTCAAAGAAAATAGGTTATAGTCATAACTAAAGTCTTAAAAATTATTAAATTCTTATATTAAAGAAAATTACCACAACCATGTTAGAGATGGATTCAAAATTTCAGAATATCTTTAACTGATTCTTCAAATCCCATTTTATTATTATTTGCTTTCCTTTATTTTTATTTATAAAATTTAAATTAATTATCTTAAATTTATTTATTTAAATTTTTATTTTATAAATTAATTAAAATTTTATTTTTTAATTAAATTGAATGCAACTCGATCTTCAATCCTCGAGAAAATCAACACACGACTCACCAACTATCCTACTTAATAGTAAAATTGGATTTAATCTTTATTTAATACTATAATGACAAGCAATCATGAACTTAAGATATAAAAGCAAGGAAGTAAAAAACATCAGCAACTTTTAAAAATCTATGTGCAATCCAAATAGTGAGTCTAAAAGAACCTTTATTGCTATTCAACCACTCAACCAGCTATACAATTAAGGCATTCTTAAGTGAAGAAAGGGAGCATTCATTAATAAAGCCCTCCAACAACTCATCTTGTGCATCAAAGCCTCAAATTTGCTTTTCGAAAGGAGTTTGCTTTTGTTTTAAATTTCTGCATCCTGAAATCTTTGTATTTCAAGTTTTAAAGGACTAAAACTTGGAGGATAGGCTCATCCAAGCCTTAAATTGAATTTGTACAAGCCTAGAAGTGGCTTGGAATTAGGTTTTAGTTGATTAGCCAGTAAAATCAACTGGATTTAGATTATGAGTTTGGTAAAAATAATTTTGCTGTAATCTTGGAGATTATAATAAAATTCTCAAGTAGAGTGCTTGAGGAGTGGATGTAGGTGTTGGGTTTGATACTGAACCACTATAAAAATCTTGAGCTTTTGTATGTATGATTTCTTCTTTTAGTTATTTTTATTTTCTACACATCTAACTTAGTACATTTCCAACATATCTATATTTAAGTTCTGCACATACACTTAGCAATACAAAAATTTTTAAAAAATCCAATTCACCCCCTCCCCCACCCCCGCTTCTTAGGTTATTCTTCTGGGCAACAACCAAGCTCTCCTCTCTTCCTTCTTCCTGCCACCGTCGAAGACCTCCCTCCCCTCCTTTCCTCTGTCTCGACACCATCAGAGCCCTCTCTCTCTTCCATCCCACCACCACTAACACCATCGGAGCCCTCCCTTTCCTCCCTTCCTCTATCCCGCCATCGTCAGAGCCCTCCCTCCCCTCCTTTCCTCTGTCCCGACATCGTCAAAGTCCTCCCTCCCATTGCCGGTCACCCCCCTCCACTAGAAAGGTAAATTCGTAAACCCTTTTTTTTTTGTATTTGGAGGGTGGAGTTAGGGGCCGTGGAGGGCCGCAAAGGAGCAACAAGTGTGGGCCATAGGGGTGTGGTGCGAACATGGAAGATAGGGCCGAGGGAGACGGGGGTTTCGTACCGGGGTTGATGGAGGGTCGGATGGGGATGGGGTTTCGTAGGGCCCAAGGGAGGGCGATTCGCGAGGGCCAGGGTCGGGAGGGTTGGTTTCGCATCAGGCTGGAAGAGGATAGAGAGGGGTGGGTTTGTAGGGGTCGGGGGAGGTGGAGGTGGGGGTATTCGTGAGGGCCGAGGTCGGATGGGCGGGAGGGGGGGGTTTTGCACCAAGGCCGAAGGAGGGGGGGAGGGGTTGGGAGATTCATGCCAGGGCTAAGGGAGGGCAAGATAGGGTGGGTGGGTTTCTTAGGGACCAGAGGAGGGCGGAGGGGGGTTCATTCGAAGAAATTATTGCATGCACTAGGTCCACATGAACCAAGGCAAATTTAGGAGCATATGGATGGTGGATAGCGCGTAATTGGAAATTGGTGAAATACAAGGGTAACATGACCTGGTATCCACCGTGGCATTTGGTGCGATCCAATTGCATCCGATGCATGCAATACTTAGATGTTCGTGAGGGTTGGCTTGTTATCCACTATGGGATTTGGTGCGGTCCAATTGCACCTGGTACATGCAATACTTAGATGTTTGTGAGAGCTGGCCTGTCATCCACCATGGGATTTGGTGCGGTCCAATTGCACCTGGTGCATGCAATACTTAGAAATTTGCAAGGGCTGAGGCGGTGGGGGGGGGGGGTCGTGGAGGAGGGATTTAATCAGGCTTAGTTTAGGGCCCGGGTCGGAGCTAGGTGATGTGTTGCATTTTTATAGTAATTATTATTATTAGTTTTAATAATTTTGATGAAATTGGTATAATAATTAACTAAATAAATGTAAGAACCTGATATATTTTATGTCAATTGTAGGTAATTGAGCTAGGTCACATCTAACTGGTCTTAACCATGTTTTAAAAGTCAAAATTAAGTGAAATTGGTTTAGTCCAATTCAGCAGGGTCTGTGATCCAAAGTCATCAGGGTCGTGCATCAAAATCAGAGTTCATCTCGAAGCAAAATAACCAAATCAAGATATCAATGTACCCACACCTTATTCTTTTTGACATCATCAGCCAAGTAAAGAAATCAAAGGTGCAGAAAATAAATCAAGCGGTTAATCTCTCTCATCTGGTCAACCAATCTAAATTTTAGAAACTTTAGCATGAGGATTCCTAAAAGGCAAGCTACAGGACTCCAAATTGAGCAAGACCAAATCCTACAGAATTCTAAGAGAAGCAAGAAAAGAACATAATTTACAAAATTGAATTTGGATTCCATATGAGATGGCTATAGTAGGTTGAATTTGGTAATAATGTTGGACATAATAAGAAACACCCGATACACCTGATTCTTCCTAGTTTTTCTTGTCACAAAGACCTGATATGACAACAAATTTTGGATGGCAAGGAGCTATCTTGTAAAGAATTAAATAAAAAAAAAATTAGAATCCAAACTAATTCTGCATGAAGAGCAAACTTGGAAAGAATTGGAACTAATTCTTAGAAAAGTTGATTTGGGCAGCTGAAACCTTACTTTATTTTGGAGATTTTGTGGACCTAGGAAGGCTGAAGAAGGAAGAAATCCTTCTCCTCTAATTAACCATGCCTCCTTTCCTTCTTTTACCATAGAAATCAGAATAAAATCAAAAAAATTTGGGCAGCATAAGGAGTAGATGGCTGGTGGTTACTTGTAGCTTATCCAAAGGACAAGAGATTCTATACCAAATAAAAAAAATTATACATAAAATAAAATTATAGAGAAAATACCACCTTAACCCTAGCCCTAGTCCTATTTAAGGATCCTAAAATATATTCAAAAAAAAAAAAAAAAAAAAAAAAAAAGAATCATCTTTGAAAGCTGGAAATCAAGCAAGGAGAGTTTGGAGAATCTGGAAGATTTGAAGAGAGGATTCATTCGGCTCTACAGTTCCTTCAGAGTTTTTAATTCTTTTTCCTTGTCTACTTTGAATTTATTTTCTAGAACTCATTGTTAGGATGATTTTGGATTTTTATTCAAGTAAACTTAAGTTTGATTTTGATATGACGAAAAGCTAAATTTCTAGCTAGGGTACCTGATTTAACTTGGATTTGATTTCAATTTTAGATCTTATATTAATTTTCTTTGTTAATGCAATTGCTTGTTATTTGCACTTAATACTTTTAAGTATTATTATCTTTGGTACTTGATTGATTTTGATTTATAATTGACACTGGGAAGGAAGATTATAAATTGAAGTTAATAATAAGCATCATAGGAATAATAATTGGAGCGAGAGCAGAAAATTTGACCTATGGGATCTTGAAAATAATCACTATACTTAATGAACTAATTAAAATCTATTTTACTATTAAAAAATAGATTATAAATTTTAATTAATATTTTTAATAAGTCTCGAGAGAGATTATTAAATAATTTAGCGTTATTGATCCTTGCATTAATAATTAAATTTGGATTATTAATCAGAGTACCTAGAATTGATAATTAGTCCAAGTGAAATCAGATATACCCTAGTGTTTTATCAATCAAATTTTGATTCAGCTTTCATTGAGTTTTTTAGAGTTAATTTTAGCTTTAGTTTCCATTGTCATTCAGTTTCGATCATTCAGATATTAATGAAATCAGCATTCATTTTTGGTAATTAAACTCAATCCTCATGAGAACGATCTCTTATTCATCATTGTATTACTTGAGTGATTTCGTACACTTGTGAAATAGACTATTAAGTTTTTGGCACCATTACTGAGGACTGGTGCTTTAATTTCAAGAATAGTTGATTTTACTAGTAATCTAATATTTTTTTATTATTTTTTAAATATTTAAAAAAAATTATATACTTTACTACTTTTTAATTTTATTTTTTGCTTTAAATTTTTTATATATGGTAGATCTCTATGCTTTCTAGCTAGATTATCTTAATTGCATGGTTTAATAATTATTTTATTTTGCATAATTAAATTACTGCTTATTATTCTTAGATATTTCTTGCTTTTTATAGTTTAAAATAATTTACTACTTTTTAATCGGGCTTAGTTTAGGGCCCGAGTCAGAGCTACGCCAAAGGTAGGCTCGAGCTAGGCCCAAAAGTAAAACAGACCCTATTTTTTGGTCCGACTCTGGCCTGAATGGTTTTGGTTTGAGCTCCAAACCCAACCCAAAGCTGACCCAGCCTGATCCCACTTTCAACCCTAGGTGGCACAACAAAAGTCATTTAAGAAGCTCAGTTGGCAACACTACCATAGTCATCCATCAAGGAGATGGCCCAGTGACTCAGCTTCACCGTAGTGAGGGATAGGTGCTATGATCGTAGCTTCTCTGCTACCAAGGAGATGGCCCTCCCTTCCTTCATTTCTATCATTTTATTACACAAACCTTTTTACTTGCTATCTTGTTACTTCTATCTGATTTCATTACTTGCTATTTGTTATGTATTAATTTAACTAATTAGTTAGATATTTATTTTTATAAAATTTACATTGCATAGAATGATATAGCTGTCTTTTGATTAATGTACATATTCTATGCAATCTGTATATTTATATAGTTTTTTATGGGTTAGAGAATTATATATATTGGTCAATTGATTGTCCAGCTTGGACAGTTTAGAAATATAATTAATTCTATAAGTAATTATAGTAATCAAATATTATGTTGAGAATTTGGAAGATATTTTGGATAGTATTTTTCTTTAATTCTCCTCATATATCTTTAGCCATATGGAGAGAACTAAGAGAAAATGCTGTCAAAATTTTTTTTAATTTTTATTGCATATTATTTGATTATTATAATTGATCTATAGAATTAATGCAATTTCTAAATGGGATAGGACCTAACTTTACCTATTAGTTGATGATAGAATGTATTTATTATATAAGTTATTTTAAATGATAAAATAATTAGTTAGCAATTATCATGTATTTGTATATGCAAAATTTATAGATAATGGGCAATGCAGAATTTGTAGATAGTGTGCCTTGTATTTATAATTATTTATTATCTTTATTAAAATTTTAGATACATGTGAAGTTTAATATGAATATTTATTTAGATTATAAATATTTTAACATTATTGTCAGTGTATGATTGTGTTTTGTTATGTTACAAAATATGGATATCCATCATCATCATAGTTGGATGTATAATTCACTTTTATCAGGTCAAAAGGAATATACTTAATTTTTTTAAAAAGGGTGAAAGAATTTATTTCTTTTGCTTGCCAACAATCATGCTTTTAAGTCATGAAAAAATTAGATGTCCTTGTTCACAGTGGAAAAATCAAAAGTACTTAAGTCTTGATAAAGTGAAGGTTGATCTTTATAAAAAAGGATTTGTATCGAATTATTGGTATTGGACATCACATTGAGAGAGTGATCCTCATGTGGGTAGGGTGTTTGATGTGCATTCAAGTACTTCTAATAGTGCACAATTGGGTAATGATGAATAGAACTAATATCAAGCCATGATTTTTGATGTAGTTGGCCCAGAATTTGGGTTTTAGTATGACCAAAATATGGAGGAGCCTCTGAATATGGATGCTCAAAACTTTTATGATATATTACATGCAGTACAACAAATATTATGGTCGAGATGTAATGATTACTCTAAGTTATCTATTGTTGTTAGATTATTAAGCATAAAATCTAAGAAAAATATTTTGTAATGATCTTTTAATCAAATAGTGGGACTTATGAAAGAGACACATTCTCCTAATAATGTAATACCCCAAGATTTTTACAGAATGAAGAAAAATTAGTATCCAAACTTGGCTTTACTGCTTAAAAAATAGACTTTGCATTAATGGTTGTATGTTGTATTATGGTAAGAATAACAAAGAAAAGGAATGCAAATTTTATGGGCAGCTCATTATAAAATACATAATATTGTTAATAGATAATAGAATGAGAACCTAATGAAAAGAATGCATTGTTTACCCCTCATTTCTAGGTTAAAAAGATTGTATGCTTCCATGAGTTCTACTCCACACATGAGATGGCACTGTGAGAATAGACGGGAGTCAGGGGTGTTGTGTCACCCATCAGATGGAGAAGCTTGGAAACACTTTGATCAAACATATCCTCATTTTGCAACTGAACCATGAAATGTTAGATTAGGCTTATGTGTTGATGGTTTTACACCATATAGTCAATCAGCAGCACCATATTCTTGCTGGCTAGTACTTGTTACCCCTTACAATCTTCCTCCAGAACTATGCATGACTACTCCTTATATGTTCTTGATTTTGATTATTCCTGGTCTACATAATCCAAAAAGTAAGATAGATGTGTATTTACAACCTTTGATAGATGAGTTGAAAATATTATGAAAAGGTGTCCTAACATATGATATTTCAAGAAAATAAAATTTTATGATGAGGGCTGCATTAATGTGGACCATCAATGACTTGCCTGTATATGACATATTATCAGGATGGAGTACAGTAGGAAAATTGGCATGTCCATATTGTATGGAGCGATCGAAGGCATTCACTTTGAAATATGGTAGTAAAACTTTTTAGTTTGATTGTCATCACCAATTTTCGCCTATGGATCATGTATTAAGAAAAAATAGGGATGCATTCGATAAAAATTGGGTCAAAAAAGATCAACCTTCCCATAGGTTGATTGGGAATGAAGTATGGGAAGCTATTTCTTCTCTTCCAAAGATAACTGAAGAGGGTTCATGTAGATGTGATGGATATGGGGTTAGGGATAATTGGATCAAGCAAAGCATATTTTGGGAGTTACCATATTGAAAAACTAATTTGATCAGACACCATTTAGATATGATGCACATAGAAAAAATATTTTTGATAATGTGTTTAACACAATCATGGATATTAAAGGCAAAACCAAAGACAATGTGAAAGCAAGAATGGATTTAAAGGAGTACTGCAAGCCAAGAGATATAAAGTTGCAAGAATTAGCTAATGGGAAAGTGATGAAAGTGATAGCAGCAGAAAAGAGCTGTATGTAAATGGGTAAAAGAGTTAAAAATGCCTGATGTAGATGTGTAAATTTGAAAGACGAAAATTTATTAGGAATGAAAAGTCATGACTATCATGTATTTATGGAGCGTTTGCTGCCAATTGCCTTTAGTGCACTACCAAATCAAGTATGAAAGCATATAACTGAGTTAAGTAAATTTTTTAGGGGCTTGTGCTCAATAGTGTTATGGTTGGATGAATTGTTATAGATGGAATAAAATATTATTGTCATACTATGCAAATTGGAGCGGATTTTTTCACCTGGATTCTTTGACTCAATGGAGCATTTACCTATCCATTGGCCATATGAAGCAAGAATCGGTGGTCCCATTCAATATCGATGGATGTACCCTTTTAAGAGGTAAGTATTAATTATTTTAATTTAATAAAACTAATATAGTGCTTTAATTATTATATATTACTAAAATTATTGTGCACTTACCTATTCATTTAATTATTATAGGTTTCTTAATAAATTAAAACAGATGGTTAAAAACAAAGCTCATGTAGAAGGATCCATATGCGAGGCATACTTGTGCCAAGAGACTTCTTATTTTTGTTCATATTATGTTGAACCTTATATACAGTCAATAAAAAATAAAGTTGGATGAAATGATAATGGGGGTGAAGATGAGACAATTCCATCTATTATGTCAATTTTTAATAAACCTGGCTGCCCATCTAGAACTTGTAAAAATCGATATCTAGATGATAGAAAATTAGCTGCTGCACATTTACATGTATTACTTAATTATGATGAGGTTCAACCATATATTGGATAAGTAAAAATACTTGATGATTAATTAACTTTATATTATATTAAATATTACATTACTAATAGTATTGTAATTGTCAGATATTTTGTTCAACATTTATAAGTATCCACACCAAATATTGGTGCCACTAACATTGATTCCAAGATTGCATCTGAGTTTTCATATTGGTTTCGGATCTATGTAAGTATGCCGATGCCCTTAGTATTTATATCAATGCTTGTCACACAGAAAAATGGAGTATAGGAAAAAAACTATTAATAGTGGAGTGTGCGTTAAGAGTTCTGACCAAGGGGATGAAGAAAGTTATTATTATTGTATCCTTAAGATGATCATGCAGCTAAAATATCCAAGGCATCCAATGAAATGGTTGGTGCTATTTAATTATGAATGGTTTGATATTGTGATGAATCATGGCATGAAGGTGCATAAACAATATGAAATTATAGAGATTTGACATACTCGAAGGTATGTAAGGTTTGATCCCTTCATATTTGCAGAAAATGCGATTCAAGTATACTATCTATCTTATCCTGAAAAGATAAGAGACAAAGTATAATGGTGGGTTGTCATCAAGACCAAATCATAGGGTACAATAGATGATCGATATACATTGGAGATTGCTTACCAAGATAATGCAATGTCCCATGTCGATACTACAATGAATGATGATCCAGTCGAAAATTTAAGAGACATTGAGAGTGGTTTTGAGGAAGTTGAGGGATATGATGATACGAACTTAGACATAGATGAGGAAGATGTGGAGGATGATGCAAACGAAGAAGATTTTGATGACAGTGATGACTCAAAAGATAAAAATGAAAATCATGACCAATATGATAATTTATTAGATGATGATGAATAGTTTTAAATGCTTTTCATTATTAATGCAGGTAAGTTCATCCTACTTATGTCTTTAATCTAATTATTAAGAAATATAATATTCTTTTATATTTATTATAGATATCAAATATAAATAGTCAGCAAGAAACATCCTCTGGTAGAGGCCATCCTATGAAGAAGCAATCTTTCTCCACTATCCCATCACCATCATCCTCGACTATCCCACCATCATCCTTAACTATCACACCACCACCATCTATTATCCCACCTTCCACCATTTTTATGGCACCATACCTGACTTCACCACCTTTGATGCTAGGTGTGTATACAACACCTCTTGCTGGATCACCTTCTTTATATTCAGGATCTTCTATCTATCCTACAGCATCTATTATCCATCCATTTAGGATCACCTATTAGTCCTTCAATATCTCCTCCTATTTCTCCTACTTATCCTGAGACTAGTTGTTCTCAAAATGTTGCAGAAATATAGACTAGCGATGGCATGCTAGTGTTATATCTTGAAGGAGATGGATAAGTGATAATTTTATTTTAGAATATCATAATCATTTTAGCAATTTTAATATATTTAATCTATATTAGCTAATATTTATTACTCGTAGGTTCTTACCTTCTCACCCAGCTGCTAATGCCATTGTAAAAATTTTGAGGAGCCACTTTGATGAGCCATGGGTATTTGATCTACATTTCGCACAAGGCATGCTATGGTCTCTTTTTCTTATTCCCATATGATGTGTTAAATATGATGGGTTCAATATCGATTTTGGTTACCATATTCTTTTGGTTGCCTTTTGATTTTCATTGATGATGATCCAAACCTAATAGATATTGAAGGGAATAGCTCCAACATGAGAAATAGGGCGCTCTAAGAGGGTAGGTGTGAGGCTTCTTTAGGATAAGTCTTGTGTTTGTCCTATTGAGAGTAAAAAAGAGAAGAAAGATCTTCTCTTAGGATTTCTCTTTAAGCTTTCTTTTCTTCTTGTTTTGAGAGATTAGAGAAAAGATTCTTTTGATCAATCCTCCTCCAATTCTTCATCTCTTAGAGGGTTCAAGACTTTTAAAGAAAGATACTCAGATCAACCATCAAGAGGGATCTACAAGAAGCTAGCACTTCGTACAGATCTTCGATCATCAAATTTTTTTATCAATATAGAAAATTCATGTGAATAACTTGTAAAGGCCAGACATGCTATGTGGCTCCGAGCAATGATCACATCCATAAAAATCAGCAGCGGTGTTCTCAACCCATGCTAAGGTAACGAGATTTGATCTCTTTTACATCTAGATTTGATCTAGATCAATATTGATGTGATCAATACTTATTTGCTTTGTGTTGAAAATTATGTCCCAAAGACAATCGTTAGCTTGTTGATGATTGTATAATTTTATAATTATAATTAATTTATTATTAAATAAAATATTTTTTTAATATTTTTATCATAAAGTCTACATCTTCTAATAAACTCCTTTATTGTGATGAAATTTTTAGGACTATTTAATTTTAATAAAGAGAAGATTTATTGATTAGTCCTTAAACCATTTATGATCAAATGATATGTTGTTAATTAGGATGATAATATTTATCAAGTATAGATCATTATATGCCATATAGGTTGGTTATCCTCTTAATCAAGGAGTATGGAGATACTGATATGGCATACAGATGAAATGTAAGGGTATATCATCATTAAACATGACTAACTCTAAAGCATTTTGTTGTTAGGAATTGCTCTGATGAGATATAGGTATAAGTGTCCTTTAGACCTGAGATCATGATGGTGGTTTGCAAGCAACTCACTGTGCTTTGGTGTTGTACTAACTAAATTTTTAATTCAATAATGAAAGATTTTTGGGTATAGTCAAATACTTATGAAGTCGGTGAGTGATCAAGATGGAATTGACCACTCTAATGGTTGGAGAAAATGCATCACTATATTTTAGTTTAGCAAAATCTTGGCTAGGATAATTCATGAGATGGATTTGATATTTTGAAATACAATGTGGATGACAAAATCAAAGTTGACAGTTTAACTCTAAATCATTCTATAAGCATTTAGGTTAAGAGGATGAATTATACGAAAACTATATCCACATGGATTCTAAGAATGTTACTCTACACATTTGATCTATCCGACCATCGGATATCATTACTAGATGGTCACTTTGATTGGTACGAAAATTTATTTCTATGCTACCAGCTTAGGTTTGAACCTATGGGATTACACACATAAGAGGTCTTGATTTGATCGGTGGTTAATCAATGATTTAAAATCATTTTAAGCTCAAATAATTAATACGATTAATGTTTGACCTAGTGCAAGTATTGTAGAAGGATTGATTACTAATTGAATTGCTAATTAACTTAATTTGATTAAGTTAGAGAGTTAAAATTAAGTTTAATTAAATATAATTTAATTAAATTTAGTTTGGACTTGATTGGATTAAGTTTAATTGATTTATTGGATAAGCCAAATACAAGGAAGAACAAGTCCCTGTTCAATTAGAACTTGTATGCACGCAATTTTTGATTTAATTAAAAATTAAATCAAATTTAAGTTTGATTTAATCTGATGTAATTAGACTTTTAGTTGGACTAAGATCATCTATAATTGGATTGCATTAGTTTTAATTTAATTGAGTTTAAATGATAAGTTGGACCAAGTCAAAACTAGAAATCCTAATGTGACTAGGATTTCTCCATCTTACGCCACCTTGCTTTCCATGCCTCCCCACACCAATTTCCTTAGAGTTTTTATGAAAAATTTTATTTCTAAGGAGTATCCATGCCCTTTTTATGTTTTGCATCATTTTAGAAGGAAATTAATTATAGAATAGGTCAAAACAAATAAGTTGTTTTGACCTAGGTCTCTATTGGATAGAGTTTGACACATTATCTTTCCTTACTTCTTTGAGGCACCAAACCACCTAATTTCTCTTTGATTTTTTTATGAAAAATAGAAAACTTATTTGCACATATTCTCTAGAGTCTATGAAAAAAATAAGGTGGGCACGTTCGTGAGTTGGGCTCCCCAATCCTTGCCTAATTTGGACCTATCTTTCTAGGTATTTAACCTAGACAGAGACTCTATCATAACTCTCTATTTAAAGAAAGTTAGGGCATGAGTTTTCTATAGCTTTTAGAGAGAGGTTTGGGGCATGGAAAGCTTGGATGCAAAGAAGATCTGGCATGGTGCTTCATTGAGACACAAACCATTGTGTCCTGGTGAGAGAAAAAGAAGGAAGAAGAAAGGGTTCTTCTCCAGGGCTTTTCTAGGTTCTCTTCTTTCTCTTTTTCTAAATTTTTAGAAGAGAGTTTCCTTTCCCAATCCTCTACCTCTTCTTTTGATTATTGGAGGATCCAATATTTGAAGAAGGAGGGTTTTGATTAGCCATCAAAGAAGGATCAGTATAGTACTAGCATACTGTGCTGATTTCCTATCGTCGGACTTCAAATCGATGATCAAGATTGTGTGGATATTCTATAGAGGTCGGATGCATGTGCAGCTCTAAGCAACGACCTTAGCCTCGAATCAGCGAGTTGAAGAATCCATCTTACAAAGGTAAGAGAGATTTGACTTCTCTTTACTATTTATATTAGATCTAGTATTGCTTTGATGTTGATGTGATCAACATCATCTTTGATTGATTTTTATTTTCAGATTTAATAGCATGCATAAATCATGAGATAAGATCTTAGATCTAGGGTTAATTTATATATTTTAATAAATTAATATGATTTCTTTGTTACTTTCGCTATGTGATTTTGAAAAAGTTTCAAAATATGCTCATGAAATTCTAAATCGATTTTCTTTAATTGGTATCAGCACCTAGATTTCTTATCACGACCATATGATTTTTATACATTCATGAATTATTTATTTAGATTAGATCTAAATTATAATCTAATATTTAAATCTAAAATTGAATCAAGGATTGTATGAACTAATCTTATAAGATTGTCCTACTGTAAGGTTTATCCCTTATAGTATAAAAGTTGTCCTAGTTCATGCAGATCTAAAGTTAATCATAAATTTATTAGATATAATCTTGATTAGTTTATGATTTATTAGATTTAAAGTTATTTAAATCTAAAAATAAATATTTTAGATTGCACGGACTGATCTTATAAGATTGTCCTGCTGTAAGGTTTATCTCTTACAATAAAAAGATTATCCTAGTACATGTTGATCTAAAATTTTAATTTTAGATTAATTCTAAAAAAATTTATAATTTAATTAAAAATATTTTAATCTAATTTTGATCATCATAAATATGTTAGATTTGATCTAAGATGATTTATGGTTGATTAGAATTGAAGTAGTTTCAATTTTGAATTATATGAACATGTTTAGATTAGATCTAAAGTAGTTTCATGTTTATATTATTTGCATATTGATTATGAATCAAACATGTAACTAGTTGGTAGAACCATATTGTAAAAATATTTTATAAATATAAAAATAATTTTTGAAATGCCAAACCCCAATCCTCAGCCCAAAACTTAATTAAAAATTAAGAGTTGTTTGATTAGGATCTATGATTGTAAACTAAAGATCCTAAGACATAAATCATAACACTTGGATTAATGGGTTTGTGAAAATTAGATCCATTAATTGGATTAGACCTAAGGTTAGATTAAAAAATGGACTTAATTAGAGAATTTACTAAATCTAATCAATTGTTATCTTAGATTAGGTCAAGGATTTTCTAGATCAATTACAATAGTTGTATTTATATCTTTAACGAGAACCAAAATGGACTTGATTCTTGGCTATGTGGTCTAGCCCGAACTATTAGGTTGATCCAATCAAAACTAATTAATCAGTTGGTGTCTAAGATAAGTCTGGCAATCCAGATCCAAGATTTTTAATTGGCAGCCTGCTTACTTAGCCATTTCTGATGGTATTTAAGACAAGCTTTGGCAGACCCTCTCATCGATCTCACTTTTTTGGCCTTCATGATAAAATTATATTTTGATCAAATCACTTGATAATTCGAGCTGACCATATCAGCTAGATAAATTAATGTGACTGATTTAGGTTCTCCTAGACCAGCCTATCAATGGTCTTCCTTAATCTGACTTAATGAAGTTAGTGGAAGGATCATGATTAGCTGATTTCTCTAACTCTCTTCTCTAAATCAAATTAATAATTTTTTTTAAAATTATTAGATTTCTAAAATAAAATAATTATGATGATAATTAGATCATAGCCTTCCATTAAGATGGATGATAATGGGTTTAGTAGTCTGGATGGATATTGGAGGTGCCTTACGCCTGGTGTTCATCAAGATATTAAAATTATCATTCATCATATAATGATTAGTTCGTACTCTTTGAATGATGATCAGGTTAGCGAGAGCTTTTCTCAGGCCTGGTCATCATTTATTTGATGCACCGAACTTAATCATATTAATGGTTGGACCTAATCAAAATTTTCAAAAAAGGCCCTAGCCTTCTGAAAAGATACCTGGGATAAAACCAAATACTAAAAATTATTTAAAAAAATAATTGATTAAGAACCTACCCATAGATGCACACGAGTTAGCCAGAGCTTTCCTCAACCTCATATGTAGTTTATATGGATTCTAGTATCCACTAAGGAATTAAGATAATTTTTTGAATTGGAGATAGAGGCTACCAATCTGAATAAAATAATGAAAGAACCCTTTGATTAAAGTTTAAATCTTCAGGTTTAATAAATTATTTACTAATTAGGATTTTGGTTTTTTTTTGTGCAGTTAAGGCTAAACCCTAGTTACTCCATTCACTAAAAGATAGTGATATACTTATGGGACCCAACTTTGATAACAAATATCAAAAGTTGAACATTGTTCAGCAGCATGAAGAGGTTCATACTGGGACTTCATTTCTAATCTAAACAAAAGTTTCAAGACTAACTTAGATCAAGTAGAGTGCTTCTACTATAAGAAACACAGGCACTGAAAGAGGAACTATCCTCAGTACCTTACTTCTTGTGATCCCAACAAGCTAAATAAGAGAAAAGAGCAAAATATTGCTAATCGAGAATGTTATATGATAGTATCTTATAATTTCTCTGTTTGTAATACTACTACTTGGATATTGGATACCGAAAGTTTAGTTTATATTTGTAATTCATTGCAAGAACTTTAAGTTAGTAGAAAATCTAAAAATAACGAACAATTTCTGAATGTTGGAGATAAAAGATCTGTTCCAATTCTAGCTATAGAAAGAGTTCAACTTATTTTTAATGATAATATCATTTCTTTAGATAAATGTTATTATTGTCCTTTTTTTCTAATGAATATAATCTCTATTGATCTTTTGGCCAAAGATGGTTATCATTTATTAATAAAAAAAGATTATCGTGATATCATTATGAACGATATTACGATAATATAAGGACAACAAAGACATAGCATTTACATTTTATCACAGCCTATGAGTATAATGTACACTTCTAAAAAATATCCTAGATTAGATAATGTCTTTGATATCTACCTATGGCACTGTAGGCCTTGTCACATTAGCAAGAATAAGATAAATAGATTGACTCAAGAGAAAATCCTTAAAGTCAGTGATTGTGAATCACTTCCAACCTATGAGTCTTATTTTCTTGGAAAAATATCCAAGTCATCTTTTACTGAAAAAGATGAAAGAGCCACTGAGCTCTTAGGTCTAGTACATATTGATGTATGTGGACCTATGAGCATAAGTGCTAAAAATGGATATTTCTACTTCATCACTTTCATAGATTATCTATCCAGATATGGACATATCTATCTGATGAAATACAAGTCGGATTCATTTAAAATATTCAAATAATTTTAAAATAAAATAAAAAAATAAATTAAAAAAGATATTAAAACTCTTCGATCAGATCAAGAAGGTGAATATCTATCCAGTGAGTTCTTGATATATCTAGAAGAGAATAAGATTCTCTTATAGTAAACTCCTCTAGGGACACCACAATATAATGGTGTATTGAAAAGGAGAAATCAAATCTTATTGGACATGGTTCAATCCATGATGAGGTTTGCTAGTCTACTTATTTCATTTTGAGGTTATGCTCTTGAGACTGCATATTTTATATTGAACAATGTACCAAGTAAATCTGTTGCAAAGACTCTATATGAGATATGGACTGAATGTAGGCCTACACTCTCTCACCTTCGGGTTGGGGTTGTCCAGCTTATGCCAAATATTTGTATATAGATAAAGTTAGATCCCGATCTGATAAGTGTGTATTTATAGGATACCCCAAGAAAACTAGAAGTTATTATTTTTACCATGCTAAAGAATAAAAGTTATTCATCAGTAATAGGATAATCATTTTAGAAAAGAAGTTTCTTGGTGAAAGAACTATTGCCTTTAAAGTTAAACTTGAGAAAGTTCAACAGGTAGAAAAGCCAACACCAGTAGTCGAACCTAAATCAGATTTGATTAGATCAAATCTGAAGCCTACTATACCCATACTGTTAGGGCGATCAGGTAGAGTACCACGTCAGTCGGACAGATACTATAATTTCTTAGTCCGAAATGATGATCCTATCGAACTTGATGAGAACGGTGAGGATCTGATTACCTATATGGATACAATATAAAGTCTTGATTCCAAAAAATGGTTTGAGATCATAAAATTCGAAATAGAGTCCATGAAGATCAACGATATGTGAACATTGGTTGACCCACTTGAAGGGATTAAACCCATGGGTGCAAGTAGGTCTTCAAGAGAAAGAGGGACGTAGATGGGAAGGTAGAGATCTATAAAGTCTATCTGGTTGCCAAAAAGTATCATCAACATTATGATATTGACAATGACGAGATGTTCTCTCCTATAGTAATGCTCAAATCTATTTGAATAATGCTTGCAATAGCTACCTATCTGGACTATGATGGATGGATGTGAAGACAGTTTTTCTAAATGAAGAGCTGATCGAAGAGGTGTATATGATACAACCTGAGGGGTTCATATTCATAAATGAGTCCAAAGTGTGCAAGTTTCAGAGATCCATTTATGGATTGAAGCAAGCATCTTGGAGTTAAAACATGCATTTTGATAAGATAATCAAAACATATGACTTTGTTAAAAATAGAAAAGAATCCTGCATTTATAAGTAGGCAAATAGTCCGACAATAATATTTCTTGTCTTATATGTGGATGACATTCTATTAATCAGAAATGATATCCCCATACTGTAAGAAATAAAAATTTGATTGTCATTTTAGTTCTCCATAAAGAACTTGGAGAAGCATCCTACATTCTAGAAATGAAGATCTATAGAGATATATCTAAGAGGATGCTTGGATTATTGAAGAGGTTTAGCATGGAAAATTTTAAGAAAGGTTATCTTTCGATAGGCCATGAAATTTTTCTCTTTAAAAAGAATTGTCTAACAACTCCTGAAAAGAGAGAGAGCATATGAGTAGAGTTCCATATGCTTCTATAGTGGGATCTATCATGTATGTTATAACATATACAAGATCAGATGTAACTTACTCACTAGAAGTAGTGAGTAAATACTAATCTGATCTAAGAAAGTACCACTGAAAGATGGTGAAAGCCATCCTTAAGAATTTGAGAAATACTAAGGATCAGTGGCTAATTTATGATGAGTCAGATCTAAAATTTGAGGGATTTTCAGACTTCAGCTTTTAATCTGACTATGATGATAGTAGAAGCATATCAAGATACGTCTTTATCCTAAATGGTGGAGCAATTTGCTGGAAGAATTTTAAGCAGCACATTGTGGTAGATTTTATTTATAAGATGGAGTATATCGCATCATCAAATGCCATGAAGAAAACTGTGTGGTTGAGAAAGTTCACCATCGAGCTCAAAGTAGCATCCTTTCTTGATGGTCCAGTCCTACTCTACTGCGACAGCATTGGTACCATTGCTTAGGTGAAGGAATTGAAGGCATACTAGCAGATAAAGTACATACTGTACCACTATCACCTAGTTCAAAAGATCATGGATCGAGGTAACGTCGATCATTAGAAGATCGATAAAAAGAAGAACCTAACCGATCCCTTCACTAAAGTCCTGGTAGTAAAGGAGTTCGACAACCACAAGTCCAAGATGGATATTAGATACTATACCGAGTGACTTTAAGATAAGTGGGAGTTATTAAAAATTATGTTCCAAAATCAATCGTTAGCCTATTGACTATTGTATAATTTTATAATTATAATTGATTTATTATTAAATAAATTTTTTTTTAATATTTTCATCATAAAGTCTACATCTTCTAATGAACTTCTTTATTGTGATGAAGTCCTTAGGACTACTTAGTTTTAATAAAAAGATGATTTATCGATTAGATCTTAAACTATTTACGATCAAATGATACGTTGTTAATTAAGATGATAACATTTATCAAGTATAGATCATTGTATGCTATATAGGTTGGTTATCCTCTTATCCAAAAAGTGTGAAGATACTAGTATGACATACAGGTGAGATATAAGGATACATTATCACTGAACATGATCAATTTTAGAGCATTCTACTCTCAAGAATTACTCTGATAGGATATAGGTATAAGTGTTCCTTAGACCTGAGATCACCACGATGGCTTGCAAGCAATTCACTGTGCTTTGGTGTTGGACTAATTAAATTTTTAATTCAGTAATGAAAGATTTTTTAGCACAGTCAAGTACTTATAAAGTCAATGAGTAATCAAGATGGAATTGACCACTCCAAGGATTGAAAAAAATGCATCACTGTACTTTAATTTAGCAAAATCTTAGCCCAGGTAATCTATGAGATGGATTTGGTATTTTGAAATATAGTGTGGATGATAAAATTAGAGTTAATGGTTTAACTCTAAATCATCCTATGAGCATTGAGATCAAGGGATGAATTATCTGAAAACTATATCCACATGGGTTCTAAGAATGTTGCTCTACACATTCGACCTATCGAACCGTCGGGTACCATTACTAGATGGTCACTCTGATTGATATAGAAATTTATTTTTATGGTACTAACCTAGGTTCGAATCTATAAGATTATACACATAAGAGGTCTCGATCTGATCGGATGGTTGATCAATGATTTAGAATCATTTTAAGATCAAATAATCAATACATTGATGTTTGACCTGGTGCAAGTGTTACAGGAGAATTGATTAGCAATTAGATTGCTAATTGACTTAATTTGATTAAGTCAGAGGACTAAGATTAAGTTTAATTAAATATAATTTAATTAAATTTAGTTTAGACTTGATTGGATCAAGTTCAATTGGTTTATTGGATAAGCCAATTGTAAGAAAGAACAAGTAACTATTAAATTAGAACTTGTATGCACCAAATTTTTTATTTGATTAAAAATTAAACTAGATTTCAATTTAATTTAATCTAATTTAATTAGGCTCTTAGTTGAACTAAGATCATCTCTAATTGGATTATATTAGTTTTGATTTAATTGCCTTTAAATAATAAGTTAGACCAAGTCAAAACTAGAAGTCCTAGCTAATGTGACTAGGATTTCTCTATCTTGCGCCATCTTGCTTTTCATTCCCCCCATATCAATTTTCTTGAAATTTTAATTAAAAATTTTATTTTTAGAGAGTATCTATATATTTTTTATGTTTTTCATCATTTTAGAAGAAAATTAGTTATGGAATAGGTCAAAACTAATAAGTTGTTTTGACCTAGGTCTCTATTGGATAGAGTTTGACATATCATCTTTCCTTATTTCTTTGTGGCAACAAACCACCTGATTTTTCTCTAATTTTTTTATAAAAAATAAAAAAAATATTTGCACATATTTCTTAGAGTCCACTAAAAAAAATGGAGGGGATGCCCAAGAATTGGGCATCCCAATCCTTGCTTAATTTGAACCTATCTTTTTCGGTATTTGACTTAGACAAGGACTCTATCGTAACTCTCTATTTAAAAAAAGTTAGAGCATGAGTTTTCTATAGGTTTTAGACCTGAGAGAGAGGTTTGAGACATGAGAAGCTTGGATGCAAAGAAGACCTGGGCATAGTGCTTCATTGAGACACAAGCCATTGTGTCTTGGCAAGAGGAAAAGAAGGGAGAAGAAAGGATTCTTCTTCAAGATTTTTCTAGGTTCTCTTCTTCCTCTTTTTCTGAGTTTTTAGGAGAGAGTTTCCTTTCCTAAATCCTCTACCTCTTCTTTTGATTGTTGGAGGATCCAAGGTTTGAAGAAGGAGGGTTTTGATCAGCCATCAAAGGAGGATTAGCATAGTACTAATATACTCTATTGATTTTCTATCGCTGAATTTTAGATCGACAATCAAGGCCTTATGTGGATATTCTATAAAGGCCGAATGCATGTACAGCTCTGAGCAATGACTGTTAGATATATGTGCTCTAGAAGCCAGAATTGGCTAACACTTGTAATACACTTCTAGGGGCAAAATTATAATTTTGACTATAATCAATAAAATGGATTATTTTCTATCTCATATGTGTATTTAGTGTCTGTAATACATCCTTTGAGTTAATGGTAATGATAATTCATATTTTCAAGAGTTGAAAATTTAAGACATGAATAATCATTATTAACTCATAAAATGCTTCCGACCATAGGATCATCATGAGGATGGTGATTGATCCGGAAGGTTAGTATACAATCGCTTCTCTTTAGTAGATGAGTCTTGAGTCTACGGTGTGGAGACACCTTGAAGCGAGAGTACAGGTACTCGTTAGAGAATGAGGGCACTGAGCGTGACCACCTCGAGTAGTCATTAGGAAGTCTACCTTCTCGTCAATGACTGACTCGATGCTGCAGTAGTGTGTCTGGTTCTTTGACCTGAGCTGCATCAGCAGTTCACCTTGAGGGTGTTATAGTTTGACTACACCATTACTCGGTCTCCTAGCCATATGGAACCCTGAGGTGTATGTTGGCTATAGCATGTTCATTGTAGGAACTGGATAGCATCAAGATGGAATCTATCTACCTCGATGGTAGAGGAGCAGCCCTATGATGATCATGAGAATCAAGTCCTGAAGCCCATGGCCATGGCAGAGTGAAATAATAGAAAGAGTTTCTATTTAGATTTTCACATCGGACCTGAATCGAATGATTACATCATATGACAGAAACTAGGGTTTGACGAGTTCACCAAAATCCTAA
The DNA here is from genome assembly GCA_006176705.1 of Cocos nucifera. NCBI lineage: Eukaryota > Viridiplantae > Streptophyta > Magnoliopsida > Arecales > Arecaceae > Cocos > Cocos nucifera. The sequence goes on from QRFJ01000290.1 coordinate 224,677, forward strand.
TCTGATCAGGGCTTAAGATAGAAGAACTTAATCACACAGGTAGCTGCACCAAGAGGTTCGCATTCAGCTCTGATGGGTTGCCACCATATACTACTAGGTGTCACTGATGGATTTTGGGAGCAATTAGAATGATTTAGATGATTGATCATTCTAGCTATTCGAATCAAAAGAGTTCTGATCCATCGAAAGGAGTTTTGATGATGTCGATGATAGAGATCATGACATATCCCATTACCATATAAAATTGAACCTAACTGGATCACACAAACAAGAGTTTGAATCTAGTGATCATCAATTAAACTAATTCAGTTCAATTGATCTGAATGAGATTCAATTAGGTTCAAGAAAATTGTAGCACTCGATTGAACCTAACGTTCTTCTTTTACTATCATAAATAGTTGTCCTGACTGAGCCAAAGGAGTTTATGCTCGATCAGAGATCTTACTTTATCTTACTGGAGCCTGTCCAGATCAGAAAAGGGTTGTCTTATTTTGTAAGATAATACCTGTCATTTTTGGTCACCTGTCATTTTTCGTCCTTCGACTTTGGTCAAAAGTTGACCTTTGACTGGTCAAATGTTGACCATTGATACTTTGACTTTTGTCCACGTGTCATGCACCTATTGGAGGACTGGTGGGGGCTTGTCCCCCTGCCAGAACCTGGCAAGGAGGAGGGCGCATGCCACCCTTGGCGTGTGCCCAAGTTGGAGGTGCCCAGGAGTCCCTGTTGGACAGGGACTCCATCTTCTTTTTGGATTTTGATTAGAGTTCTCCTAAGAACCAACTTTGACTGATCTTAGGCATCATCTAAGGAGGAATCCAGGGGACTCTATTTCCACCAATCAGATTTAGATCTGATTTCACAAAGGGTTGTGATTGGTTGGGAACAAGAGGAGTTGGATCATGCTTAGTCTATAAATAAGATCCTGCACCCAACTCAAAGAACATCACAATTCTCCACGCCCCAAGGCTACTTCTCCTCTCCTCCTCCATGCCAAAGCACCTTCTCCCTCTTCTCTCCACGTCCAAAGAGGTTTGGATTCTTGGTTGGTGCAATCTAGACGAGAGAAAGGCGACTGAAAGCTAGAAGGCTGCGCTGCTGCAAAGGACAACTGCTGATCTTCGAAAGGTATTTTGAAGATCCTTCAGATCAGATCCAGATCTGATTTTTGGAGATGTGATAGAGAAGAAGAGGATCTCTAGATCCAGTTCGAGTGGATACCGGTAGAGGCCAAGCACTTGCGTGGCTAGATCCAGAACCTTTCGCTGCTTATAGGATCATCAACGAATAATAGGATTACCCACTTCAAGGTAAATTAAATTTGATTTAATTTATCTAAATTTATTTTAATTATTAAAATAATAAGAATCATATCTAAAATATTTCAGATCTGATTAGGATCAAAGAAAAAAAAATTTTAAAATATATCTCTTGATCTGATCAGATCTGAACGAACCTGGTCCAAAAAATCTGGATTTTTCTTCAACGATCTCAGCCTCAAATCAGCGAGTTGAAGAATCCATCTTGCAAAGGTAAGAAAGATTTGATCTCCCTTTACTATTTAAATTAGATCTAGTATTGCTTTGATGTTGATGTGAAAAATATCATCTTTGCTTGACTTTTATTTTTAGATTTAATAGCATGCATAAATCATGAGATAAGATTCTAGATCTAGGGTTAATTCATGTGTTTTAATAAATTAATATAATTAGTTTATTACTTTCACTACATGATTTTGAAAAATTTTGAAATATGCTCATGAAACCATAGATTGATTTCTTTCACTTTGTATTTTTTAGATTTATACTTATATCTTATCATGTCATAGATCCTAGATTGTTGGTGTTTAATGATTTGATCATGTGCATATATAGATTAATAGATTAATCTTAAGTCTTTCGCTTGTTGTTTTTTGAAAAAGTTTCGAAAGCCATGCATAAAATCCTATCCTGTTTTTCAATAGAATTTAACCATTTTTGTGAAGAAAATGGCATTCACAGGGAATTGACAACACCATACACACCACAATAGAATAGAGTTGCCAAATGAAGGAATCCTATAGTTGTTGAAATGGCAAGAAGTCTTTTGAAAGCCAGATGTCTTCCAAATTAGTTTTGAGCAGTAGTTGCCACTATGGTGTACTTGTTGAATATTTCACCCACAAAAGTTGTTTGGAATTAGACTCCTTATAAAGCTTGGAGAGGTACAAAGCCTTAGGTAAGCCATTTGAGAATTTTTGGTTGTATTGCCTATGTTTTGGTAAGTTTTTGAAGTCGTAAACTTGGTAAGAAAACAAAAACAATACATTTTTATTGGTTATTGCCATTAATCCAAAGCATAATGGTTATATAACCCAATTAGTGGCAAGATAATTGTTAGCAAGAATGTTATTTTTGATAAGAATAGCAGTTGGAATTGGGATAATAGCAGCAACGAATCAAAGATTCAGCTTCCAACTATAAGTGAAGATTCCCCAACTTAAGCAATTAGTTCAATTCCCACAAGTTCTCCATCTTCCTCTCCAACAATGCCAAATGGAAGCAGTTCATCCACTTCAAAAGAGTTTTTTTAGGAGATTCCGTCAAGGAATCTTAGATCTTTGAATAAGATTTATGCAAGAGCTTATACTCTCTTTGTTTATGATCCGACAAGTTATGAAGAAGCTGTAAGAAAAGAGGAATTGTATAATGCAATGAAAGAAGAGATCTTGGCAATTAAGAGGAATGAAACTTGATACTTGATGGACTAACCAAAAGGTAAAAAACCCACTGGGCTGACATAGGTGTTCAAAACAAAGTACCATGCTGATGAGAGCATTCAAAAACACGAGGCACAATTCATGGAAAAGGTTACTCATAGAAACCAGATAAGGAGATGAAGGTATATAAGCTAAAGAAATCTCTTTATAGCCTAAAGCAAGCTCTGCAGGCATGGTACAGTAAAATCAACTCTTTTTTGGCCAAAATGGATTTGATAGGAGTCAGAATGAGCCTCCATTTTATTCGAAGAAGCAACGGAAGCATGATTTCTTGTTAGTTTGTTCATATGTTGATGACATGGTTTATATGGGATCCTTTTATTTCCTCATTACTAATTTTAAAGCTTTCATGATGAGATAGTTTGAGATGATAGATTTAGGTGTGCTGCATTTTTTTTTTACTTAGGCTAGAAGTGGAGCAAGGTGAAGGTGGAGTCTTTATTTCATAGAAGAAATCTGCATTAGTCTTTTTTTTTTGCTTTCTATGTGTTCAACCAGAAGAAGGAATTATCTTTTGCTATATAGGATTCGCAAACCCATTATGAATTTATTAAGTAAGAATACAAATATTCTTTTATCTCCTCCACCATGGAAGCCTGCCTCCATTATTTGTCCCCTCCATACATGCTATCCAATGTATGGTGATGGATGAATCATTTTAATCCTTGATCTCGATCAGCCTACCACCACTGTAATAAGAAGATCTAGAATTGTTGAAGAAGATTCAAGCATTACATTGAATCTAAATGTCCCAAGGGGTTTCAACTTTAGCATCCACCATATCCAATCATTTCATGTCATCCAAAGCATTCTAATGTCATGGCTTGTCCTTTGATTTGATCTTTGAAGAAGCTCCCAGGCGAATTCTTGGCAAACGAATAGCGCCGAAAGAAGTGATAGATGTTGAGAAGTTTGTAACTTATATGGAAGTCTTTCATCCTACATTGGATAGCCAAGAAAGTTTTTAAGGGTACAAAAAGAGATTCCTTTCCTAGCCTAGTCAAACAATTATCCTTTTGTCAAATGTGTGGCACATGCATATATAATCATATATATATTTAAATGTCTTGGACTTGAACTTGGGGCTTGGGATTGGCATTGGAATTGGGCTTAAAATAAATTTGGACCAATTTATTACAAAATTAATTTTTAATTAATTTTTATGAACAGTTATTATAAATTAACTATTTATTTGAACAGATGTGTCTTTTAGTTTCAAAGAGACATAACTGTTGAAGAATAACTGTTTCATCTTTATAAATAACATGAGTCTATGACTTTCCGAAATTGAATCTTTCATCATACAGAGTTCCATGAGGCTTTGTTGAATCCTGGAAGAAAATTATCTCCAAACCCCTATGTGGAGGCAATATCTCTTTAAAGATGGTGTTTTTACATGCCTCAAAGCCTACTGCATACTCTTAATTTTCTAACAATTTTAAAGAGATATTGCAATGGAGAAAGATTCGAATCCTGCTTTCCAAATCATGAATCAAGATTTTATCAAACTGGATAGGTTTGATGGAACCAATTTCACTCGCTGGAAGGATAAAATGCTATTTCTACTCACTGCCTTGAACATTTATTTTGTACTTGATCCCACACTGCCTGCACTACCAGATCCTAAACCAGATGACACAATAGAAATGAAGGCATAAAGATAGAAACGAGGAGAAGATGAACTGGTTTGTCATGGACATATTCAGAATACACTGACCGATCACTTGTATGATCTCTACTACAATTTCAAGACACCAAGAGAAATATGGACAGCACTGGAGACTGCATATAGGAATGAAAAATGAGGTACTGACAAATTCTTGTTTATATTTTGAATTTAAAGTAACTGATAACATGCCAATCATGGATCAAGTGCATGAATTGCAAGTTTTGATTTCCAAACTAATGAGATCTTGATGTTAAAATTTCTAATGCACTCCAAGTTGGAGTTATTTTGTCCAAACTTCCTCCATCCTGGAGTGATTATAGGAAGAATGTACTGCATTCTTCTGATACATTAACCTTTGAACAATTTCTGACATATCTTCAAATTGAATCTGAAACTCATGCACATGATGCACAATATATGATGACAAGTTCTAAAGTCAATTTTGTTAGTCAGAATAATTCTGGTGGTGCTACAAAGATACATAATAGTCTGAAATTCTTAAAAAAAGGCAGTACCTTTATGAAGAATAATAAGAAGAAGAATACACAATGTTACCACTATGGCAAGAAAGGCCATTATATCCATGAGTGTAGGTTCAGGAATGCAGGAAAGAATTTTAATTCTGAAACTTCAAGAAAAGCAAACATTGTGGAAGAGGATGTCAAAGAATTGATGGCAATGGTGTCTGAGTTACACATTGGAATGATAACAAAACTGAATATGGCTTCTATTGTAACAAAACATTAGGATTGGTGGTTAGATTCTGGTGCAAACATTCATATCTGCAATGATAGAAAGCTGTTCAAATCCTATGAAGTTCTTAAAAATCTAGAAGAAATTCTAATAGGGAATCATGTTACTACCAAAATGGAACGAAAAGAGATTGTTGAATTAAATTTCATGTCAGGGTAGAAATTGATTTTGCAGAATGTATTCCATGTATCAAAAATTTGAAAGAACTTAGTTTCTGCAAGTTTGCTTTCTAAGAAGGGTTTCAAGATTATCATAGAATCTGATAATGTTATTGTATCTAAAAATGGAATGCTTGTTGGAAAGGGATATTCATGTGATGGCATGTTTAAATTTAGTATTAATGAAATAAGTAATATTTTTACTTATATTGTTGAGTCTGATTCTTTGATATGGCATTCTAGACTAGGACATTTGAATTTTGGCTCATTTAATTTTATGTCTAAAAATGGTTATATCTCTTGCCAACATAAACATGTAGACAAATGTGAAATTTGCATACAAACAAAACTGACCAAAAATCCTTTTCCTAGCATTTCAAGAAGTACATAAGTATTAGAACTTGTGCATTTTGATTTATGTGAGTTAAATGGACATTTGACTAGAGGAGGCAAGAGATATTTTATAACTTTCATAAATGATCATTCAAGATTCACATATGTGTATCTTTTAAGAACAAAAGATGATGCCTTCCAGAAATTTAAGGAATACAAATTTGAACTAGAAAACCAAAAGAACAATAAAATTAAAATTCTACGTAGTGATAGAGGAGGAGAATATTTTTCTAATGAATTTGATACTTTCTACGAAGAGCATAGAATTATGCATCAAATGAGTGCTTCTTATACACCATAACAAAATGGTTTAGCAGAAAGAAAGAATAGAACTTTTGATAATATGATAATTGCTATGTTGTTGAATACACATTTACCATATCATGACTTATGGGGTGAAGCTTTGTTGACTACATGTCATGTACTTAATAGAGTTCCTTCTAAAAGTATGACAATATCTCTTTATGAACTTTAGCATGGAAGAAAACTAAATTTAGATTATTTCAAAATGTGGGGGTGAATTGCTTTCTTAAAACTTCCTGATCTCTACAAAGATTAAAACTAGGACATAGAGCCAGCAAAAGTATTTTTGTTGGATATGCACAGTATTCTAAAGCATATAGACTCTTAGACTTAGAACCAAATGTTAATATTGTAGAATCAGTTCATGTTGAACTTATTGAAAATAAGTTTGTGCATGAGCATTTTGATCTACCTATATATAGACAAAATCATAATTCTGTTGGCATAGAAATGAATAATGATATGACTCTGAATAAAAGAAAAATTGATGATGCTCAAATTGAGTCAAGGAGGAGTGAAAGAACCAGGAAGGAAAAGAATTTAGGTTCTGATTTTATTTCTTCACAAGCAATTATCTTCCTAGTTGAAGGGAATAGAACTGAGATTTACAACAAAACACCCAGTTTATTAAATATTGAAGATGATCCAAAAACTTTCAATAAAGCTATGGCTTCAAGAGATGCAACTTTTTGGAAAGAGGTTGTCAATGATGAAATGAATTCAATTATGTCAAATAATACATGGGTTTTAGTTGATTTATCTTGTGGATCAAAATCCATTGGATGTAAATAGGTGTTCAGACAAAAATACCATACAAATGATTTAGTGCAAACTTTTAAAGCATGATTGGTTGCCAAAGATTTTACTCAAAATAAGGGTATTGATTATTTTGATATATATGCTCCTGTGGCAATGATAACATCTATAAGAGTGCTTTTAGCATTAACATCAATTTATTAATTGTATGTGCACCAAATGGATGTTAAAATAGCTTTTTTAAATAGAGATCTTAGTAAAGAAATATATATGAAACAACCAGAAGGTTTTGTTCTTCCTAGACATGAAAAGAAAGTTTGTAAATTCATTAAATCTCTCTATGAATTGAAACAAGCTCTAAAGCAATGGCATCAAAAATTTGATAGTGTGATACTCTCTAATGGATTTGTATATAATAATGTAGATAAATACATTTATTCTAAATTCACTAAAGACTTTGGTATAATCATATGTCTTTATGTTGATGATAGTTAATCTTTGGTACAAATATACTTGGAGTTTCTGAAACCAAGAAGTATCTAACATCAATTTTTAAAATGAAAAATTTCAATGAGGTAGATACTATTTTGGAAATTAAAGTTAGAAGAGATGACAAAGGAATTCTGTTAACTTAATCACATTATATTGAGAAAATTTTTTAAAAGCTTAATCACTTGGAAGTAGAGTTTAACACTCCTTATGATTCTAGTAAGAAGTTAACAAAAAATAATGAACAAGCTATTGCACAACTTGAATATGCAAGTACTATAGAAAGTTTAATATATGCAATGCATTGTACTAGACCTGAAAGCATTTACTATTTGCAAACTTTCAAGGTTTACAAGCAATCCAGGTAGTGATCACTGGAAAGCCTATAATAAAAGTACTCGGATATCTTAAAAGAACAAAGAATTAGGGAATCTGTTATAGTGGTTTCCCTACAATATTAGAAGGATATTCCAATGCAAGTTGGATAATATGTGTTAATGATAACAAATCCACTATAGGATGGTTCTTTACATTAGGTGGTGGTGCAATTAGTTAAACATCTAAGAAGCAGTTAGTGATTACTTATTCTACAATAAAATTTGAGTTTATAGTATTAGCAGCTACTAGAAAAGAAGTGGAATGATTGAGAAATATGCTTTTGGATATAGCATTGTGGCCACAACTGATGCCAGCCATTTCAATATATTATGATAGTGAAGCAATAATGTCTATAGCTCACAATAAGATTTATAATAGAAAGTGTAGACATATAAGTCTGCGACATGCCTATATTATAGAATTAATGATAAGTGGAATTTTAACAATCATTTATGTAAAGTCTTGCAAGAATTTGGCTGATCCATTTATTAAAGTACTACCTAAAGATGCGATTATATCAACATCTAGTGGAATGAGGCTGAAATCCTTTAACTAAAGGGCACAAGTAATGGGAACCCAACTTTGAATTACCAAAAGTAACAATATAAGTTCAATGGGTAATAACAAGTTATTTTCGTACTGTTTTGATTATGTACAAAAAAATAAAAAATAATAATAATAACAACTTCATAGGCCCATTCTAGGATGTACAGTGCATACTGATGCAAGTAGAGGTTGAGAATTTGCTCTTAATGGATTTGTTAATTGTTTGAAGTAATAGGGACATAATGATAAACTCTACCTATATGAATATTGAAGTGGTGCCACTTCAAGCAAGAGTTTAGGATTTGCTTTTGTAAATATTAATGAATCCAGGATGATCACATGGCCATAAAAGTGCTAAAGCAAGTTACCAAAGTCTAATGATGATCGGATAATATCATGTGTAGTATTTTTGGTTTTGGCATAAAGAGTTATGGTTTAATCCTTGGACACCAATAACTTTGTCAAACTTTAAAATATCTACACTAATAGAAAGTTCAAATCATCAAAGATACATTATGTTATGCATGATATTAGGAAACAATGTTACAAACTTATGGGGGATTGTTGAGAAGTTTGTAACTTATGTGGGGAGTCTTTTATCCCACATTGGATAGCCAAGAAAGTTTTTACAAAAGGAGATTTCTTACCTAGCCTAGTCAAACAATTGACCTTTTGTCATATGTGTAGCATATGCATATATATATATATATATATATTGACCTTTTGTCACATGTGTAGCATATGCATATATATATATATATACATAGACGTGGACTGTATATATATATATATATATATATATATATATATATATATATATATATATATATATATATATATATATATATATATATATATATATATATATATATAGACGTGGACTGAGCTCCGTTCGACCAAATTCCAGTCCATATTCGGTCGGATCTCGGTCGGATCCCCAACTATTGGATCAACGTGCACATGACTGAAAAGACATGCTTGAAAGAAAATAAACGCATGCTTGCACCTAAAAAAAAATTTTCAATTTTTTTTGGCCTGAAGGAAACCTGAAAAAAAAACTGAAAGTTCAGAAGAAAAAAGAAGAAGAAGAAGGTGCCTATAGGCGCCTGAAGGTGTCTTTTGAGATGACAAAAAGCTAAAAAGAAAAGTTGCTCCAGGCTGAAAGAAAAAAAATCTGAAAAAAATAGGTGAAAAAAAAATGAAAAGAAGGCACCCTCTTTGGGAAAGAAGGCGTTTTCTTTTTTTTTTCAAGGTGCTTGTGCTTGCAATTTTTTTTTTTTCATTTCAGGCACTTGTGCCTATTATTTTTTAGTTTTTTTCAAGCGCAGGAGCCTATTTTTTCAGCCTGAAGGCATGACTTTTCAGGTGCACTATTTTTGATGCGCTGATCCAACGGTTGAGATTTTGATTGGATATGGACTGGGATTCGATCGATTGGAGCCCAGTCCAACTCTCTCTCTCTCTCTATATATATATATATATTTATTTATTTATTTATTTATATTTAAATGGCTTGGACTTGGGGCATTAGATTGGAATTGGAATTGGACCTAAAATAAATTCGAGCCAATTTGTTATGAAAATTAATTTTTTAGTTAATTTCTATGAATAGTTATTATAAATTAACTATTTGTTTGAACAGATGTGTCTTTTAGTTTCAAAAGGATATAACTGTGGAAGAATAACTTTTCATCTTATGAGTCTATGGCTTTCCAAAATTGAATCTTTCATCATACAGAGAATTTGTTGAATCCTGGAAAAGAATGATTTGCAAACCCCTATGTGTAGATAATATCTTTTTAAAAATGATGTTTTTATATGTCTCAAAGTCTACTATACACTCTTAATTTTTTAACAATAGATGGAATCCAAATTTTTTCCTACCAAAACTCATGGCCCGTGTTTTTATGTGCCTCAAAGTCTACTATACACTCTTAATTTTTAACAATAGATGGATTCTAATTTTTTTTTCTACCAAAAGCCCATGGCCCGTGATTTTATGTATCCCAAAGTCTACCATACGCTCTTAATTTTCTAACAATAGATGGATTCCAAATTTTTTCCTACCAAAAATCCATGGCGTACCCGAATGGAGCTTATTTTAAATAGACAAACTAAGGGAAGAGTTTTGTCTTTGCTGATGCACTACAATTCCAGGACGCTGAATTCGTATCTAGCTTTTTTTCTTTTCTTTCCGGTTTTTCACATGCTTAACACATGATCAAGTATTGAATAGTTAATTACGTTTTCTTTTTTTTCGTTGATGCAATGGGAGGTAGGGATACCACCAAGATTTACGTTTTCTCTTGCTTGCACGAGGAAAATTGTGCCATACGCTACCCCTTTGCATGGCCCCCTCTTTTCTAAATCGAAACATGGGATAAGGTGGGACCTTTTCTGATGACGGCCATTGAAAGCTACACAATATCCTGCGTGGAAGCCGCACGGTGGATTCCTGGTTGCTCTTGGTAACGTGAACATCCATGTCAAAATCTGAAAGTGACCGGCAACGGACGTACACTCGTAGTCAGCTTCCACCTCGAATATGTAATGCGACTTAGCATCTTTTTCAACACGTTTTTATGCCTCCAGGACTTGTTGCCTAACACGCAAGATATATTGAAATATTAAGGGCGGTAAGGGCGGTAAGCGCGGTAAGGGTGAACCATCTAGTTTGCCTTGGAAAACACATGGAAAACAACTGCTTGGCTGCAGAGTAAATGCACACTAAAAAGAACACAATCCATTTAAGGTCAACATACCTAAACCTTGACTCAAAATAAATAAATCTAACACTCCTTGGCAACCGTTTCAGAAGCACAAGCACACGATCGCGGATCGACGTAATACTGTCACAAGGAGCCATTCTTTGTGAAAGGACTCGGGTTTCTTGCAGCAACTCAATTACCTCTTCCAATGGTTCTCTCCTCTTTGAGCTCTTCCAATGGTTCTCTCCTACTTGATGAGGGCCGATGGGTGATCCAAATTTGTAGCACCCTTGAAGAGGAGGTCGAAGAGGGTGCCCAAATCCCCGTCTCGGTCTTCAGCGTCCCCAAGACATTACTCTCCATCAAGCCCGAAGCCTATAACCCCGAGCTCTTCGCACTCGGACCATACCACCATTGGCACCCCCAGCTGTATGAGATGGAGCGCTACAAACTTGCCACCGCCAGGAGGACACAGAAGAAACTCCAAAGCATCAAATTCCACCAACTGGTCGAGTACTTCATTAAGAAAGAGCACATGATTAGATCTCACTACCATAGGTCTCCTCTACTCTTCTATCAGCCTCTCAATGAGCTGTTTATTTCAATGCCTACTCTTATATATTTGAGCATGTTAGCTATTTACAAAATTGTTAGGTAACTACTTATTTTTCTATCCATAGATTTGATAACAAATTTCATAATTCACATATCTGACATGATGCCTTTCATCTTTTGAACCCCCCGAATGGTAGAAAATAATATCTACAAGCGATTAACTTGCTTCCTTAAACCAAGCTGAGTTTTTTAATATGCCCCACTTGTAGGACCAAGTCAAGTATTTATAGACATAAATTGTCATACTAAGAAACACTCTCTTTGTAGAACTCAAGAAGCACATAAGACCATATTTGAGGATCATAAATTGAGGTTCATGAATCCTGAGAAAAAATCTGAAGACACATGGTCTTTCCACATCCTACACAAGGATACTAACTGGCCGCAGTTCCCTGTTATGTATTTACACCAACTTGCGTGCCAGATTCAAATCCCACACCCAAATACATGGCTTTTTCACTTTCCAAAACAATAAGGACATAGCTTTTCCTTTCCCAAAATAGTGTAATACAAAATAAAAAAATTATTCTAAAATTTATTTTTGAAACAATAAATCCAACAATCTATCACTTGGTTTCAAAATAAAAATATACACACACTATTCAAAACAAAAATCATGATAATCGGTATCTTCACAAATCCTCTACTATGTACTCATGTAGTAAACCTGAGCCCATATAATATACACTATATATATATATATATATATATATATATATATATATATATATATAGAGAGAGAGAGAGAGAGAGAGAGAGAGATACCTGTAAACTAGAGATTTGGAATTAAATCAGGACAAGTCAAAACTAGATGGTCCACTATTCACATCATACTCAAAACTAAGGAACTTAGGTAAAAGTTCCATTCCACCGGGAGCATTAGCCACTAATTAAGGAAATATGTCCTAAACATTTCATAGGCCTAAACAATTTAAAATCCAACCCTCACCCACAATTACACACTCTTGCATACTTAATAAAGAAGTTAGACCTTAGGATATGTTGGTGCAGAAAATCGATCGCCGTCGGAGTTTGCTGAAGGTGAAAATCAGGATCTTGTTAGTAGGACCTATAAGATAAAATTTTGGCCAAAGTTGGCTTCAGCGTAGATCCTCTGATGATAAAGTTAGTATTTTGACCAATAAGAATGAAGTACTTAGAAGATTGGAGATAAAAAGAGAGCTTCGAGAGGAAAGCATATCTGAAGGATCCTATTTATAGATAAAGCCTGTAATAGATTAATGATGACAGCTGCAATGGAATGTCAGTAAGCCGTTCGAACTGCTCAAAGTTTGTTATGGAGAGTGGGCTGTCACTTGTCGTGACTTGCTAATAATTAAATTTTATTTGCTGAAGTTCTATGAGAGGTCGAATATTTTCGAGCTTGGTCGTGAGTCATTCGAGCTGAGATTAAGTTGTTGGAGCTTAGGATTGGGTTGATTGAACTTGGAGGTTGGCCTTTGAGCTAAGGGTGACGAGTTTGTAGGTTAGGCTCTGAGTTTGAACTTTAGTAGAACTACTTCAATAACTTTTGGAAGCTCGGTGGCCTTCAAGATCGGCCAAGGGCAAACACTAATGATCTAGACTGGAGGGCTTAAGATTGGTAAAGAAGTAATGGGTTCTTCAATTAATACTGCATCGAAGATACTTTAGTTACTCTGATAAAGCTCGGTCTATACTCAAGGTCGGTCCGAAGTCGGAACCCGATGGTGCTGAGATTTAGTGCTTGTAAAGTGGTTGCTGCTTGCCTCAGACTGAAGGTCGGAGTTGAATGGGTGTCGGCTCAATTTTGTCTAGCTAAGATTTGCAAATCTACCACCCACAGTATAGAGTTGAAAAATTAAAGTAAAGGAGCTCGACCAATATATAAGATCGAACATCAGTAGAAGTCATTATCATTCTCGAGATGAGCTGCCTTCAATTGAAGCTCTGAGCTTAGTCGCATTTGGAGGCCAATCTTTTGGAACTTGTTTAGACCAGGGGATCGACTTAATTGAAGCTCGTACTTGGCCGTCGTAACTTCAGATGGCATTGCACCAAAGTTGGATCTTACCAGACTTCGACGGAAGCCATTTTACCCCCAATAGGACCTATCTATGACCGCTCACAAATATCCATTCAATAATTAGTGAAACAATAATAAATCATAACAACACATATCACTAAAAATGCATTTCATTGGAATTATTGTTGATGTTCAAAAAAATTGTTATACTTCAATCTCATAATACATCAATAAGTGACTAAGTCCATATTTCATACATGATACTTAAACATAGACACATGCAGACATTTAGCGAATGAATCTGCAAAGTAACCCTTAGATGACACTTTCTGAGCAAGACCTTCTTACTTTTTTTATCATATCTCTAATATAGTGGCATATCTCTCCGATACATTTTGTTTTGGAGTGACGCTCTGGATCCTCAACAATAGTAATGGCAAAAGCATTATCACAGATAATCACTATAGGTTGCTCCATGTAGGGAATTAGCATTATCATAGATAATCACTATAGGTTGCTCCATATAGGGAATTACCAAAAGATTTTTTTGAAGCTTCCAAGGTACACAACTTTCTTTTTTACTAAACTAATAGTTATATATTTAACCATTGTTGTGAATTATGTTACATCATCTTATTTTTTTACTTTTCCAAGAAATTGCACTAGCACTGAACATGAAAACAAATCCAGACATTGATTTTCTAGTATCCGCACAACCTAGAAAGTCAAAATCAGAGTAGCCAACAAATCGCAACTCATCATATATAACATGGTCCACTTCAAATAACATAGAATCCATTTGACTCCCTCCCAATGACTTTTCACAGTATTTGATTATAATCTATTTAGAACCAGCATATGTAAGATATGGCCTTGTATATATTGAGGCATACATAAAACTTTCCACAGTTGAAGCAAATGGAAACTTCAATTGAACAAGTTTACCCTCAGGTGAACTAGGACAATCTTCCTTAGCCAATTTGTTTATTCCATCATAAGGAATTTTACCCTAAAAACATCAATCAATCTTAATTAAATTGGTGCAAGAGTGAGTCCGCATATGTATCCTAAGACAAATTGTCTTTTCTTTGTTCTTTGTCCTTGACGATTTTGATGCTGAGGATATATGAATCTTCACCGTGATTTTCATTGCAGAAGTTTAAAATAACCAGCTTTTAATCTCCATTGGAAGGCCCTCACCATTACATGCTAAAAGAATATCATCAATATATAAAATAAGAAAAACAATCTTGATCACTCTAACTTACAAACTTGATTTTCATTTTTAGCAGTGTTCAATGAAACATGTAGGTTGCTCCGTGTAAATTTTCCTACTAAGATTCCCATTCAAAAAGCCATTTTAATATCCATCTAGAATGACTCCAAGTCACAATAAGCAAGTAAAGCTAAAATTACTTTGATAGATTGAATCTAAACTATTGCGGAAGGGTTTCATCAGAATCTTTCTCATACTTATAAGAAAAACCATTCCATATCAATATAGCCTTAAAATCTTTCAACTTTCCCCTCAGCATTGCTCTTTCTTGTAAATATCCACTTATATTTCACTAGGTTAACTATTCAGGTGCATCTACAAGTTTCCGCACTTTATTCTTGTGCATAGAATTGATTTCTTCTTCCATTGCTAATTTCCACTTTTCGGCATCTACATCCGTAATAGCTTCTTCAAAAGACTTTGGACTTGAGGTGTCCTCTTTTATTCTTACCCACCCAAAATCCTTACCTACAAATGTATAGAACTCAGAAGAGGAAAACTTGAACTTGGTGTCCTTTTTCTAGTTCCTTTCTTATAGGTGCAAGATGATCCTTTGTGCTATGAGAAGCCAATTGAGCTTGGTCAATAGGGTTCGAAGAAATTCCCAATGGAAGAGAGTTACTGGCTTCTTCAAGATATGACTATTCACAAAGACATGTCGTCATGCTTTGAACCCAGCATGGGTCAGATATGTGATGGTCGCACATTTCTTAGGGCATAACCCTGAAGAATATGTAAGACTTGTAAAATTTGTTACAATCTCAATATTTCATGAATATTATTGATCTCAATTCATAAAAAAATATTTCACATTAATAATTATCAAATCTTATATGATATTCAAAACTTGGTTATCCAACTATTATGGATGATACTCTATCTAATCAATCCTTTTAAATTATGATCCCAACATTAGCCAAGAACAAGCATTCTATAATTCAGAAAAAGAAAAAAGAAATGGAGGGGTGGAGCTTTACAGCCCCATAAGAATCACATCCACAACAATATAACAATATAATTTAAAAATAGCAATAAGCATAAAGTATGAAATCTCAAATAAAATATCCAAAACAACTCAAACATTTATATAACCATATATCAAATATCTTACTTGTCAAAAGAAATATATCACCATATGTCAATAAGTGATACCTTTTATTCATTATTAGTTTCATGTTTTATCATCTATTTCTTTATTATAATTTTAGATTTCTTAATCTTTGTTTTTGAATTTGGACTAACCAAGATCATGCCTCAATCTCTGTTTAATCAAAATCTCATCCATAAGCTCATGGAGATAGTTTCAAACATAAACTCTTGGCGAGCTATCCCAGGTAAAAGCTCCTGACAGGCTATCTACATGATGAAGCTAATCCAAATCGTATCTTTTTCATCCAATTATTACATATTGATTTTATAATATCAATTCTAATTTATAGAATGGTCAAGATAACTATATCATATTCATATAAATATACCATCAATTACTAATACATATATATAGTCAACACATAATGTATCCATGCTAAAAAATCATACCAAAATAATAGTATCTCAAATATAATAAATCCATCATTACCAACCTAACGATACAAAACCAATCATAAAATCCAATGATAAAAATAATATATATAATGGTGATCATGTATAAAGATTCTTGCCTCAATTGGACTCACTAGATTATAATTTAGGCGTCAAACCCTACTGGATGTCCTCCTGTCTAATAAATCACTCTCCTATAAATTTTAAATTAATATTATAAAATAAATCTAATAAATTAAATTAATTACTTAAAACTTTTTTTGGGTTTCACAGGTGTCCACCCCCATCCGCAAGATTTTTTCTTTCTAAAATATTCCATAATCCATCTAAAGAGAAAATAAATAATTGAATGATTAATTTATTTATTAATTAATTCATTAATTTACTAGAAGAGAGAGAAGAATCCTCTCTTCTTCTCCCTTCTCTTCAAAACAAGAGGGTTTGCTCCTCTTTTCTCCTTCACTCATGCATGGCCGCACAAGACTAGGGCCAGCCACCCATGGTGGCTCTCGACAGTGGAGATTATCTTCAAAACAAGTTGGAAAGGAGATTATCTTGGTTTGGCAGAGGAGGTTTCTAGTGATCTTTCCTAGCAACAACCCATAGAGAAAACCTCGAGAAAATCCTCTAAAATTCATGTGATCTCTTAATTATTCTAGGTGGGAATCTAAGGGAGGAGAAGAAGACCTTTATAGAGGAGCTCTCCTAAGTGATCTCGGTCTCTCTCCACCTCGATCTCGATGGAATCAAGGAATAAAAAGACTCTAATTAGGAATCTTCCTCCTCCTCTCCTTCATGGGTCTTCGGGCTCCCTCAGGTTAGGTCGGGTCCAAAAGCCCAATAGGCTGGGTTATTACACATTCACTATAGTCAAATCAATTATCAATAAATTAATCTTACATACATACTTTCAACAATGGTCTTATCCACTTGATTAAACAATTTGTACCCCTTTGAAAAATCAAGATAACTAATAAACAAACATCTTTTTATTCTAGACTTTAATTTATCTCTACTAGGATCAAGAATGAGAATATAAGCAACGTAACCCGAAATTCTCCTATAATTTGACTTAGGTTTCCTTCAATACCAAAGTTCATAGTGTCTATTCAACATACTTTGATGATGTTCTATTTAGGACATGAGTTACAATGAAATGTGTTTCACTCAGAAAAGAAGCAGGAAAATTTGCAAAGGTTAACATTGACCTCACCATATCGAGCAAAGTCATATTGAGCCTCTTAGCAACACCATTCAATTTTAGCTAATTAAGTATAGAAATTTTCTATATACTTATAGGATTTTGATAACAGGTGATTAATGATAGAGGCTTTAGTCTTCGCATCTACATTCTTTCTCTGATATGCCATAACAACCATATCATTAACATATTTTCTCACATCAGCCTCTTACTCATGTTTAGCTCTAGAGAAACTTTTCCATGAGTTATTGACATAAGCATCATATTTCTATTGATATTTTGCATCCAATCTATCCAATATCTCCTTGGTGGTCTCAGTATAAAACTAAGTCATACAAAGGGTGTTGCTTAGTCTGTTAAGGATATAAGAATTAGAAAGATCATTAGCTAATTTCTAATTATTGTACATACTTAAATCTTACTCATATTTGGCTTTCTCTACTTGATTAGTCATTACTTGAGATGTGCTACAAAGTTGATCAACATGTATAATAATATCTATAATTAAAACTATAAAACCCTAGAAGTATATGAATCCTTTACTCTCAATCTATATTATTAGTACTATTATGGGGTGATGGTATCTTTAGTCCTATATTGATTGTAAGTTAAGAGATAGTATAATTTATATGGATTGAAACCTTCTCTCCCACGTAAGATGCCTTTTAGAGGATAAAACTATAAAGCCCTATGCCATGGGCAGAGGCCAAAGTGAACAATACCTCACATATGTACACATGGAGCTAATCCAACTATTCGAAGCCATCTGACCCGTTGACCGCGATTGCAATATTAGCGCCACTTGTAGGATGCCTCCTGCCCATACAAACATACTCTCTCTTGATTGGGAGGGGGGGCTAATTTATTGGAGAATGATATTTTTAGTCCTACATCGGTTATGAGTCAAAAGATAGTACGATTTATATTAATTGGAATCTTTCCTCCCATGTGAGATGCCTTTTAAAAAAAAAAAATTATGAGACCCCCCTGCCATGGGCCAGAGGTCGAAGTAGACAATGCCTCATGTATGCACGTACGGAGCCAATCCAACCATTTGAAGCCATCCAATCTACTAACCGCAATCATAACAAGTACCATCTAAGACCTTAGATTTTAGGATATCAACAAGTGCAGATCCACCACTTGATACAAGCAATGAAATTCATGTTAACCATAAACATACAAAATTATATTTACATATATTTGTGACACCCAACAACATTCATTTACCCATTTGGGATTTATAAATATCATTGGAACATCATAAGAACAAGATAAACTAATTTATACTTATTTATCATATTTTTATCATCCCATCTGCATTACTTGTTAGGGATTTTGCAAATCATATAATAAACAAATAAAATTTTTAATAGAAAAATTGATTAGATAAAATATATGCAAAATACATTACATGTCAAAGATTTTGCAATTTGTATTATTAACATACAGACCCACAAGCTAAAATCCACATAAAGTAAATAAAATTATCTTACGTAAAGAGGAGAATAGTTAAGAGTGAAAAACTAAAATATCACATAACAAAATATCTAAAGAAGGCTAATTACAAGGTGCATATGTATCATGTTGAAGCATAACTTTGCCATGGTAGTATTAATTTATGAAGTTAGCATTGCATACTGATCCTTGATATGCTAAGGGGTTGTTGGCTAATCATAAAAACTAACATCAATATACATGCATACATACATACATCCATACATATGTGTGTGTGTGTGTGTGTAGAGAGAGAGAGAGAGATGCATGTATACATAAACATATATATTGTTGGGTTTTGGATCCAGTTGAGTCACCCATGATTGACTAGCCTAACCGAAATCACCTAAGATTCAAACATGAGAGAGAGTGGTTACGAGAAGGTAACAAACTACTGAATAGTTTCTCCTTCCCTCTTCCTCTTATGTTTGAGTTTTTTCTAGCTCCATTCATGTCTGAAATCCCTCAGGCATCTAAGTGTTTTAAAATAGAAAAATACCAAGGAAAAACTCTTTTATCTTATTCTTGCACATAGAGCATTGGCACTGTAGTATTTGTATACCGTTCATTTGTGATTGTACAATTAGCCCAGGGTGGTTCAACCCCTCAAGATTCTAGGACTTTCATACTTTTTACACTTTTGAGGTAACTTTAAAGATTCAGAATTTTATTCCATATTCCTGCGTCGTTTGAAAAAACTTGTTCATAGATATTTTTGTTTAGCAGTATTCATTTTACAAAAGTGAGGATAAAAAGCCAATATGACATTCAGGTCTAACATGGAATTCTATGAAAATTAAAATAATAGTAGAGGTTCAAATAGCTTATATTATTTTTTAGCTATTTACAAATTTGTTGGGCAAATACTCATTTTTCTATTCATAGATTCCATAATTTATATACCTAACATGATGTGAAAAATCCTTTCATATTTTCAGTACCTCCCTAAATACTAGAAAAAAATATCTACCAGTTATTTGCTCCTAGCATGCTATAATTGTAGGACCTAAGAAAGTATTTGTAGATCTAAACTGGAGACTCCATTCACAGAATTCAAGAACCATATTCAGACCCTATTTAAGGATCATAAATTAAGGTTTATGAATCCCAAGAGATAGAATCTCAAGAGACATGATCTTTCCACCTCCTACATGATCTGGCCAAAGTTTCCTATAATGCAATTACACTAATTTGTATACCGGATTCAAGCCCGACACCCAAACACATGGCCCATCAATTTCGAAAACAATAAAAACATGGCTATTCATTTTTCAGAAAAGTGTAAAATAAAATAAAAAAAAAGATTATTTATTTATTTGGAAACTATAAATCCAACACAGCAAAACTGCTAGAAAGACAAAAGTCACTCAGGTTCCTCGCACCAATCACTTGCTTCACTTAATGGTACACTTTCATGATGCCTGTTCCAAGGGAATAATGACAACACAGCACCTTTAGCTGAGTGACATTTTCAGTTACTATATTTTGTTAGTTTTGGATACTTAATGTTCTAACTGAGCCTTTGTGCTTACAATGCTGTTTAGGCACCTTGATTTCAATGGTGAGACTTTGGCATGGATGATGGCCATCGATGCGTCTTTCTTGCTTGAGTTCCTTCGCAACTATTCCAAGGCAGAGGGAAAGGTCTTTAGAAGGGTCCCAACAATGTCCCATATGGTGGATGCTGCAAGGATGAAGTTGGCCTATAACTGTATCCTTAGGGACATCATGATGTTCGAGAACCAGATACCACTCTTTCTAGCACGAAAGATCCTACGATTTCAATGCTCTTCGTATCAAATAGCTGATAAAGAGCTCTCGAACATGTTGATAGGATTTGTGAAGGCGGTTTCTCCATTTGAAGTGATGAAGAACTTTCCAAGCATCGACGTTAAAAGGCATGCCCACGTTTTGCAACTACTATACTTCATGATTGTTCCCAAGGCCGAGGAAGCAAGCGAAACCATTAATGAAACCGAAGTCCACGTCGATATCCCCGAGTTGAATGAGAAGAAGCCCATGGGTAATCCTAGCTATGTGAAGCGACTCTTTCATTCGATTTGGAGTCGGGCATCGGACCTAAAAATCATGGAAGTCCTTCCAACGAAGCCCATCAAATTCCTAGTGAAGCTTCCATGGAATATCATCTCCAAGCTCCCAGGAGTCTCGATCTTGGCTGCTCCCGTTGCAAAGCTCTTCTTCTTCCAAGGTGATGAGAAACCAGAAGACGAAGACTCTACTGACGAACCACCTTTGGTCGAAGAAATAATGATCCCTTCAGTGACCGAGCTCCGCCAGGCTGGGGTGAAGTTCTCCCCAACTAAGGGGGACTTGACGACAATATCGTTCAACTCGAGAACTGCCACATTTTATCTCCCAACCGTTAGTTTGGACGTCAACACTGAAGTCCTACTGAGGAATTTAGTAGCCTATGAGACAACAGTTGTGTTGGGGCCGATGGTCTTCACTCGGTACACCGAGTTGATGAACGGGATTATAGACACCGAGGAGGACGTGAAGCTCTTGAGGCAAAGCGGGATCATCTTGAACCGGATGAAGAACGATGAGGAGGTGGCAAAGCTCTGGAATGGGATGAGCAGATCAGTGAGGTTGACAAAAGTAGGCTTCATCGACAAGGTGTTGGAGGATGTGAACAAGTTTCATAGCAGTAGGTGGAGTGTTAAGGCCCGGAAGATCATGAAGACCTATGTTTTTGGGTCGTGGCAGATCCTTACATTCCTGGCTGCTATCTTGCTCCTGTTGTTGATGTGCGTGCAGGCCTTCTGCTCGGTCTATAGCTGTGGATCTCGCTGGGTCGATCTCACAAACGCGGGGTCGGAGTGAAGTGTTCCAGTTATGGGATTTAGCTGGCCAGTTGATTATGCTGGGTGTACGAAGAAATATAGGTAACAAGATATAAGATAAAAATTTTTTTAATGAGAAGCACGAGGGATTTTTATTCATGAATAGTAGAATGGTATAAGAGGCTTTCAATAATCTGTCTTGCCAAAGATCCTAGTCCATCTATTTATAGACACAAAAGTGACTTTTAGACCATCCCTTGTGAATATAAAAGTGATAACTCTTAGTTTAGTTGACTCTTTAATATCGGCAATGTATTTTTTTTTCTATTTTTTTAATGAAAAGAGAGGAAACCTATCCAAATTTACTAAAAAAGAAGAGTACAAAAGATTACAGGGAAGAGGAACCCCATTAGCCCAACAACACTAAAATTCAAATTTCAAATTGCCCCAACTTCCCAGCAACAATTAAAATTCAAATTTTCCATACAAACAAAAATTTGAAATTTGAATTTCAAAACTAAAAGGCTTCCATCTTGCCACCATCGAAGGAAAGCATAAAGAGAGAAAGGAGCAATTGATTAGCTGCAACAACTTCATCAGGATCTAGATACCGCTAAATAGGAAGGGAGAAAGAGAAGATGCCTATTATCTGTCCAACATCGAGAAAGTGATAAAAGAGGAGGAAGAGAGAAGTCATTTTTTTACCTCGGGATGGAAGGGGGATGAAGAATGAAAGAAGGAACATCTTCAAGCGGAGAAAGGAAGAAGAGAGAGAGAGAGGGAGAACATACCAAAGGAGATAGCTCTGGTGTCAGAGTGAGAAGAAAGAGAAGAAAGACTAGGAACAGAATTTGGATGAGGAAAGGCCAGCAACAATCCATGCAAAAAAGAGGGGGAGAGGCTTGGCTAGGGAGGGATTCCAACGACAAGAAGAAAGGGAGAGGAAGGGAGGGGGGGTGGAGAGAGATGACACCGGCTTGGCTTGGCCCATCATTGAGAAGTGTTAGCGAAGAGAGAAAAAGAGGGGATGGGGGAAGTAACTCGGCTCTCAACCAAAAATGAAACCATTGCTGGAAAGGATTGGCAAAGAGGAAGAAAGAGAGGGTTGGGGGGGGGAGGAGAGAAGAAAGGAGAGGAGAGAGGAAGGTGGAAGAGAGGGGCCGGACAGTCGATCGTCAAAGCAAAAAATCCATCGAAGTAGTCCTCAACACTCAAAGAGTAGAGAGGGTGAGAGAGAGAGAGAGAGAGAGGAAAGGGGGAGGAGGAGGGAGGGTGAGAGGTGGGTACAAGGAGGGAGAGAGAGTGAGAAACGGGAAAAGGGAGAAAGAGAACGAGAGGGGGAGGGAGGGGGTAGAGAATGAGAGAGAGAGAGAGAGAGAGAGAGCGACAAAGGTCGAGAGAGAGGGACTATTATTTTTAGAAATGATTTTGATGATTACAAAATATTGGAGTGTAATTTTTATACTAATATTTTTCAAAGTATGTCAAAGAATATTTTTGTAGAAAAAAAGATTGTTGAAAGACTTCATATTTACTTGAAGATTAATTGAATCAAGTAAAATAGTTTTTTAAAGAATTTTGGCATAAGAAAAATTAACTTAAAAAATTCAAGCTGATCCATCTAAAAATCGAGCCAGCTCTGGCATGGCATGCCCTTGATACTTTGAGGTGGCACGCAGTCGAGCTATCTCGAAATGGATCTAAGCCAGCTCTCTCAGGATGGCAGAAAAGCTATTTTTGAGTTCTGTTGTTCGAGCCAGCTTGAAGCAACACCCGAGCTAGCTCTTTTAGGTTGATAGAAAAGTTATTTTTCAAGTCTGTCGTTCGAGCCAATCCGACGTAAATTCGAGCCAACTCTCTTAGTGGAACAAAACGATGGTTTGTGAAGAAATGCTATTCGAGATGATCCGAGGCCAGATTCGAGCCAGCTCGATGAAGTCTAATAGGTACAACAGCTAGCTCTACAGAAGTCTATCTTTGTCCAGAAAAAAATTCTAATAGCTATTTTCCATCTCCAACGATCATAAACAGCCAGAATCAAGGGCAAATCAATCTAAACCTTAAGAAAATGATTAAGGGATAAAAAGAAAAAGAAGAATAAAAAGGAAAATATTGTTCAGCACTATATTAATGAGAAAAAGAGCACTTTGAGCATTTAATAGTTTTCAAGAAAGTTCACCCACTTCTATTCAATTCTTTCTTAAATTTTTTGAGTGCATTCAAAGAGGATAAAGGGCATTCATTATCAGCATTCAAAGCATCCTAAAAAAAGAGTTTCAATGACAATAATCCAACTGCTACATAATTTTTATTGTTGTATTCTTTTATATTTCAAATCTATTATAAAAATTTCAACAGGGGCTGAACCTTGAAGAGCTGTAATTGTACCAAACTTGGATTAGTTTGGAGGTGCCTTGGGTTAAGGCTTATAAAAATTTTAATTGGTTGACTTGGGTTAAAACCAATTGGATTTGTTTGTGAGTTTGATGAAAACAAACATGTTATGATCATATGATTATAGTAAAAATTTTCAAGGGATCACTTGGAGAGTGGATGTAGGTGCTTGAGGTATACCAAACCATTATAAATCTACTGTGTTTGTATGTATGCAATTTTTTTCTTTGCTGCATTTATTTTCTGCTCTTCAACTCTTTACATCTTCAGCATATTTTCACCTCTGCATTGCATGTCTTTGTTTAGCTTTGTTAAAAGTTAATTTTAATAATCTAATCACCTTCCCTCTTGGATTGTCTAGCTGGGCAATAAATAATATCAGAACTTGGTTCTTACCTAGAATATTGATCTAATGACCAAGAGATAACGATCATTACAATATAATTGGAAGGTTCATTTGTCGAAGTGCAATCCACTAACAAACCACTACTTTTCAATTGCACAAATTATATATACCGAAAAGCTTGCATAAGAATCTTCATTTAAGCTCTTGATTATGATATGTGGATTATCATAATTAATAGGCCACATACATCCACCATTATGGTCGATGGCATTAGTATATCCAAACCTGAAAAGAATTAGTGTGAAGAAGATAAAATATTAATTCAGCTAAATGCCAAGGCTATGAAAATTTTATATTATGCCTTAGATGTCAACGAGTTTAACTGAATTTCTATTTGTAATTCAACAAAAAAAATTGGGATAGACTTGATTTACTCATGAGGATACAAATCAAGTAAAAGAATCAAAAATTAACATACTAGTGCACCAATATGAGCTTTTCAAAATAAAATCTACTCGATCAATCACTGAAATATTCACACGCTTTACTGATATTACTAATGGTTTAAAAAGTCTTGGAAAAATATATTCTAATAATGATTTGGTGAGGAAAATTCTTAGATTTTTTGCCAAAGTCTTGGGAAGGAAAGGTCACCGTAATGTAAGAGGCAAAGAATTTGAATAAGCTACCATTAGAAGAGCTGATTGGATCCTTAATGATGCATGAATTAACAATAAGACAGCATAATGAAGATGAAGGCCGAAAGAAGAGGACCATCGTCCCAAATCTACTACAATTGAAGATGGTGAGGAATCAACTGATGAGGATAATGAAGATGAGAACATAGCTCTGATTACAAGAAAATTTAAGAAATTTATTAGGAAAAGAAGGTAAGATTTCAAAAAGAAGCAATTAATCAAAGATGAATTAAGCAAAGATAATAAAAAGGAAAGGGAGCAGCCTCTATGTTATGAATGCAGAAAATCAGGATATTTCAAGGCTGATTGTCCCAATTTAAAGAAGAGTTTCAAGAAGACCAAAAAGAAAGCAATGGTTGCTACTTAGAGTGACAACAATGAATCTAGCTCTAATGAAGAGAATGAAAATATGATGAACTTATGTCTCATGGCACAAGAAGATGAGATAACTTAAAATTATCCCAAATTTTACTTTTGAGGAACTATAAGATGCATTTCATGATTTAATGAATAAATATCGAAAAATAACTAGTAAGAATAAGAGCCTAAAAATAAAGACTGAAATCTTGTCCAAAGAATTGGAAGAAATCTAACAAAGAAACAAACTCTTAGTAGAAGCAAATGATTCATGAAGAAAAGAAGTTTAGATGCTAAAATCTTTGGTTGAAAAATTTATATACAGTTCTGAAAAACTGAAAATAATTTTAAATAACCAAAAGAAAATCTATGATAAAGCTGGTATAGATTTTAATCCTAACAAGAAATAAAAATTTTTAAAAAATCTCTACACTAGCACATCATCATTACATTTCACTTTACATATTACTTGCTTTAGTTGTGGTAGAGTAGGACATAAAGCATACGCATGCAACTTTAGAAAATTTGATGGAAATACAGTTAACAAAATTTGAGCTCTAAAAGAAACTACAAATGCTAACCCTAAAGAACCTAAGAAGATTTGGATACCTAAATTAGCCACTTAACTATTTTGCAAAAATATTTTGCAGCCAATAATAAAACTAAAAGAGCTTGGTATCTAGATAGCGGCTGTTCAAGATATATGACATATGACAAAAATTAATTTATCATCCTTGAGAAAAAGGATGGAGGAGTGATAACCTTTGGCGATAATGGTAAAGAAAAAATCATTGGAATTGATAAAATCAAAATCACTCCTATTTTTATTGAGAATGTTTTACTTATTGATAGCTTAAAGCATAATTTATTAAACATAAGTTAATTATGTAACAAAGGCTTCAAAGTAATATTTGAATCATCTTAATGTATAGTCACTAGTCCCTTTGATGATAGTATCAAGTTCATTAGAAATAGGCATGGCAATATCTACATGGTTGATATTAATGAGATGGCCATGAAGAGTCACCAATGCCTTATTGCTAAAGATACTAAAATCAAATAAACTACTTAGCTATGGCATCATAGGTTAGGTCATGCAAGCATGCATACTTTATCAAAATTGATTGTAAAAGACTTAGTTAAAGGTTTGCCTAAATTAAACTTTAAAAATGATAATATTTGTGATGCATGTTAATTTAGTAAATGAACTAGAAAGAGTTTTAAATCTATTAATATTATTTCAACCTCTAGACCTCTTGAATTGATTCATATAAACTTATTCAGACCTATTAGGAGTACAAGCCTAAGAGGAAAGAAATATGAACTTATGATCATAGGGATTTTTCTCACTTTACTTGGATTTTATTTTTGACACACAAAAATAAAGTATTTTCTATATTTTCAAAATTTTATAGAAAAATTTTAAATAAAAAAATTCTATAATTATTAAAAGTCAAAATGACCATGGTACTGAATTTGAAAACCAAAATTTTAAAACTTTTTTATAATGAAAATAGCATAGAACATTATTTTTCAGCTCCAAGAATACCCAATAAAATGGTATTGTTGAGAGAGAATAAAACTTTGGAAGAAATAGCTAGAACTATGCTATGTGGAGGAAATCTTCCAAACTATTTTTAGGCTGAAGTTATAAATATTGTTTGCTATATTTTAAATCATGTTTTGATCCATCCCATTCTCAAGAAAATTCTCTATGAACTTTGGAAAGAAAAAAAATCTAATATTAACTATTTTCATATATTTGGATATAAATATTTTATTTTAAATAACGAAAAAAGATAACCTTGATAAGTTTGATGCTAAGTCTGATGAGGGTATCTTTCTTGGATATTCTACATTAAGCAAGGTATACAGAGTTTTCAATAAATACATCTTAGTTATTGAAGAGTCCAATCATATTGTTTTTTGATAAAATTAACAACCTATCATCAAGAAAGGAAGATGCTTTTGATGATAATGTAGGGAGTCTAGAAAAAGGAGTAAAAGAGCTTAACTTGAAGGACAAATCTGATCACAATGAAGAAGGATAATCAAATGATAATAACCATGAAAAAATCCAAGAAGAAGGCATAAAACAAAAGCATTAAGATCTATCTAAAGAATGGAGGTATGCCCATAATTATCCTAAAGATCTTATAATTGGTGATCCTTCTCAAAGTATAAGAACTAGATCTACTTTTAGTGAAAATCATGATTATCTTATTTTTGTCTCTTAAATAGAACATAAGTTTATTGAAGAAGCTAAAAATGATCCTAATTGGTTAATTGCTATGCAAGAAAAAATAAATTAATTTTAAAAAGCAAAGTTTGGACATTAGTTGAAAGACTACTTAATCATTTGGGACTAAATAAATATTCAGAAATAAACTAGATGAAAATGATAATGTAATAAGAAATAAAATAAGACTAGTTGCTAAAGGATATAATCAAGAAGAGAAAATAGATTTTGTTGAAACTTATGCACCTATAATTAAATTAGAAGCCATTAGATTGCTACTTGCTTTTGCCTATTATATAAATTTTAAATTATATCAAATGGATATAAAAAGTATATTTCTAAATAGTTTTATTGCTAAAGAAGTTTCTATGAAACAACCATCAAGTTTCAAAAATCATGCTTTTCTAAATTATGTTTTCAAACTTAATAAAGTATTGTATAGTTTAAAACAAGCACTAAAAGCATGGTATGATAGACTAAGTAAATTTTTGCTCAACAGTAACTTTTCTAGAGACATATTAGACACTACATTATTTTTAAAATGAAAGAAATCGGATCTGCTTGTTGTTCAAATATACGTGGATGATATTATTTTTGATTCTACTAATGAAAATCATTGCCAAAAATCTACCAAGTTAATGTAGGATGAATTTGAAATAAGCATGATGGAGAGAGCTCATATTTTTTCTTAGACTTCAAATCAAATAAATAAATTATTTTTTTTTCAAATTAGGTACATTCTAGAAATACGAAAGAAATTTGGGATGGTGAATGCAAAGCCAATTGGCACACCCATGAGCCCATTATGCAAATTGGATAAAGATGAACACAGTAAGTGTATCAATCAAAAATTTTATAGAGGTATGATTGGCTCTCTGCTATATTTAACTGCTAGTAGATCTGATATACTCTTTAGTGTTTGTATATGTACTAGATTTCAGTCT
The DNA here is from genome assembly GCA_006176705.1 of Cocos nucifera. Classification (NCBI taxonomy): domain Eukaryota; kingdom Viridiplantae; phylum Streptophyta; class Magnoliopsida; order Arecales; family Arecaceae; genus Cocos; species Cocos nucifera. The sequence goes on from QRFJ01000290.1 coordinate 253,506, forward strand.
AGTCCTAAGAAATCTAATATGGTTAATGTTAAAATAATCTTAAGATATTTGATAGGAACACAAAACTTAGGCTTATGGTATTCTAAGCAAACCTCAATTAATTTAATTAAATTTTCTGATGCTGATTATGGAGGTTATAGAATTGATAGAACAAGTATCTCTAGCATAAATCAAATCCTTGGGTTAAACTTAATCTTTTGGTTTAGTAAAAAGCAAATTCAGTAGCATTGTCCATGGCCAAGGCTAAGTACATTGCAGCCAGAAGTTGTTGTGCTCAACTTTTTTGGATTAAACAACAACTTAAGAATTACGAAATTGAACAAAATAAAATACCTTTAAAATGTGACAATACAAGTGCCATCAATTTAATTAAAAATTTCATTCAACATTCAAGAACAAAATATATTAATATTAGGCATCACTTTATCAAAGATCATGTTCAAAATAGTGATATTGTACTTGAATTTATTTCAACTGAAAATCAATTAGGTAACATTTTTGCAAAACCATTGAATGAAGGTAGATTTAATGTGATTAGAGGTGAGTTAGGAATGTGTAATTCTTTTTAAATGAAAATTCACCTCAATATCCTTTTTGCTCATGAAACGGTTAGCTTGATCCATATTTTTCTCAAAAGTTTAAATGAATTAAATTCAGACTTTTTTGTGGCTCGAGCTGGCTTGACCATACTTTTGAGCTAGCTCGGCTGTCAAGCTGACCCAAATAGGGCTTCGATCCTACTCGATGGTCAGAGGCCTATTTTTTATTTAAAACCGCCCAACTATCCTAAAACCCTATTCACCATTTTGGGCTTGCCCCATCTCAACCGTTTTCTGGCTTTACTTTTAAAACCCCTAAAATCCATCCCTTCTCCATCTATCTTCCTAATCCATTGGAATCCAAGCAATGGCACCAAAAACCCATACAACAGTCCCGAAGAAGCACCACACAGGAGAATAATACGATGTCCGCTCAAAGAAGAAGAAGCAACAAGCGAGCTTTGCACCCTCTGCTTCTCCGAATCGATCTTCCATGGCATCACGAGCAGTTACCATAGGAAGAAAGGTCAGTTTTGAGCTTTTAGATGAAGAAAATTTTTGGATTGGATCTTGGATTAGACAGCAAGGTTGGAAAAAGATCTACTCACTAGATGTACCCACTTATCCCCACCTTATAAGAGAATATTTTGAGAATTTAAAGATTGGTTCTGATTCTATTTAGTTAGTAGTGAAAGGAACAGAGATAGTTTTGGATCAAAGAATGTTAGGGCATATCTTGCAAATGCCATATGCTGGAATATGGGTTGCTGAGCTAGAAAATGACTTGAGGAAATAATAAAACTTCTAGGTGGAGATAATGTGGATAATCAAGATATTCATAATGCCAATCTTCCACCTATAGAACTAAAGCTTCTTCACAGCATGTTATATAAAGTTTTTTCCCCTAGAATTGGAAGATTTGATTAGATATCTTTAAGAAATTTAGCCATGATGGTTTACTTGGTTGAAGGAACTATGATGAACCTACCCCTCATGATGATCGAGCAGATCAAGAGCGTAGTTAGAAGATCAAAAGGGAAAGCCTGCTTGCCCTACGGCATGGTATTCACATTGGTATTCACTGATGCAGGCATTGACTTGGATGGTGAGGATTCCAAGTCCCTCACTCGCCTTGGCTATTACACCATTCAGTCTCTTCATCGAATGAAATTCAAGAATAAAAATGGTATATGGGTCAAAAAAATTGAAGGAGTGCACCCTCACATTTCTAGATCATCTTCCTCTCCTTTGGATTCTGCTGGGCCATCATCTCCTGCACCTGTTGCTGCACCATCATCATCTATATCGGCACCGACACCTACTTTAATGGTTAGGGAGCATCACCCTGGACCCTTTGTTTTTCCTCACACACTTGCTATGTTTCATAGTTTTTCTGCTAACCGGATTGTGGAGCAAGTTGTAGAGCAGATCTTTAAGAAAATGAAAGATATGTTTTTAGATCTCAGACTGCAGATCATGCAGAGTCTAGAGGAGCAAAGAGTTTCATCTAATGAATAGATTGACATGCTTAGTTAGCAAATTAGTAACCTATCTTAGAGGTTAAAAATTTTAGAAAAAAAGTAGAATGGATCTTCTGGATAGATTGAGTGACTGATTGGGGAGGTCACCAAGATTGCTCGAAGAGTTGAAGAGCTAGTTATTATTCAGTATGGCAGTGCAGAGGTCATCATCACTATTCTTCGGAGAGCTGAAGCAAAGCTTGGTGACCTAGGCTCTCGGATTTTCCCTTCTTCTCTCAGCCTAGATCCTTCCCTAGCCAGCCTCACCCATCTACTATCAGATCTCCCTTCAGTGCCACTATTAGATCCTGCATTGGTTTTCCTACTTCTCGCCCCAGGCCGTTTGCAAGAATCTGGAGCAAACAATTTGCACCTTGCACCTCCTCCTCTGGTTCCATCATTGAATTTTTCTCCTCAGATAAGGAATAGTCATCTATGGACCTAGTCTTTATCTTATCCTACTTTAGTCTACTTTTTATGTTTTTGAAATGTAATCAAATGTTGTATTATTTGGTTCGTATCTTTCTGTAATCAATACAAATATGTAATAACTATCATCTATTAATGAATGCTTACTTCAACTTATATCAAATATTTATACTATTTATACTGCTTGTATTGCTCTATTGAATATTCTTTCTGATGTTGACAAAAAGAGGAAGAAGGACTATTTGAGCATATTATGAATCCACTATAAGAAAATAGATCTTTTGTGATGAAATTATTTACGATGAAAAAATTTTGTTGTAAATAAAGATATTTATGATGAAAAAAAATTCCATCATAAAAAGTTTATATTTATGACATAAAAGGTTTTTCATCATAAATAATTAATTATTTATGATAAAAAAAGATTTTTTATCATAAATAATAATTATTTATGATGAAAAATATCCATCATAAATAATCTATCCTAAATAAATTATTTAAAAAATTAAAAAATATCAAATTATTTATGATGGAAATTTTCTATCATAAATAATAGGTTATTTACGACAAAAATTAGATTTTTGTCATAAATAATTAATTATTTATGATAAAAATTTTTCATCATAAATAATCTAAATAAAATAAATCATTTAAAAATTAAAAATTTTGGATTATTTATAATGAAGAGTTTCCATCATAAATAATTAATCATTTAAGATGGAAATTTATTTTTCATCATAAATAATTAATTATTTATGATAAATTTTTTTATTATAAATAATTAATTATTTTTGATAAAATTTTTTTATCATAAATAATCTGAATAAAATAAATTAGTTAAAAATTAAAAATACTAAATTATTTATGATGAAAATTTCCATCATAAATAATTGATTATTTATGATGGAATTCATATTTGCATCATAAATGATTAATTATTTATGATGAAATATTTTTATCATGAATAATCTGACCAAAATTTTAAATTTAAAAAATAAAAAATATGGACTATTTTAAAAATAAAAAAGGGCCAAGATATGCCATACATGATCGATGCGACAGGGTTAAGGGCTGCAAGCACATCCACTGTTTGCTAGCCCACAAGCAAATTAATATTTATTTTATTTTTTTTTAAAATTAATATTTTTTTTTAAAAAAATATTTTTATTTTTTTTTAAATATTACATAATTTTAAAATTTAAAGTTCATCTTCATCATTCATTATTTAAATAATTATCATGCAAGCATCATCATAAAATATCATCTCAATCTAATAGCTCTAGCTATGCAGATCGATAAAATTTGATTTCGACGATCACGAATGATCGCATGATGATCTGATATATAGAAATCATTGATGGATCCAAAATTTTACAATGATAATTTTTATGATATTTATATTATACTATCAAAATTTTACTTCAATCAAATATTATTATCATGATCAATTTAGCATGAAATAATTTAAATCGTTAAATAAAAAATGAGTGATCAAAAGGCCAAACAGCATTCGATTAAGATGATTTTTTAGCTAAATGATCTTTGCTACTACTTTCATTATTTATACGATGGTGATCATAAAATTTAAACTGTATGTATATGAACCATCTATGTTAAGTTGATCTTACAAAAATATAAGTATAATTAATTAAGGGCCTTAAGAATAAGTATCAAGAGACATATAGTTTTAGATAGTTCATATACGTGTAGTTTGAATTTTATGATCTCTATCATATAAATGATCAAAATAGTAGCGGAGATCATTTATCTAAAAAATTATCTTAATCGAATATTGTTTGGCCATTTGATCACTCTTTTTTATTTAATGGTCGAAATTATCATATACTAAATTGATCATGATAATAATGTTCGATTGAAATAAAATTTTGATAGTATACTACAAATATCATAGAGATCATCATTATAAATTTTTAGATCCATCGATGATTTCTATCTATCAGATTATTATGTGATCGTTTGTGACCATCGAAATCAAATTTTATTGATCTACAAAGCTAGAGTTTTTAGATCAAAGCAATTTTTATGATAATACTTACACAATAATTACTTAAATAATAAACAGTGAAGATGGACTTTAAAATTTAAAATTATGTAATATTTAGATAATAATAATTTTTAAAAAAATACTAATTTTTAAAAAATAAAAAAATCTAATTTGCCCGTAAGCTAGAAAATAGTGGATGCACCACTCAACCTCGTCGCATCGACCATACACAGCATATTTTTGCCTTTTTTTAAAAAAAATTATCATAAAAAATTCTATCTTTTTAATTATTTATATTTTTTTTATATTTGGATAATTATTTATGATGAAAAGTTTCCATCGTAGATAAATATTATTTATGACAAAAATTCATATTCCATTGCAAATAATTTTTATTTACAACAAAATATTTTTATCATAAATATTCATATCTTTTTTTAATTTTTAAAATTATTTATTTATAAAAAAAATATTTATGATGAAAAGTTTCCATCGCAAATAATAGTTATTTATGATAAAAAATTATATTCCATCATAAATAATTTTTATATGTGATGGAATATTTCTATCATAAATATTCTTATTCTTTTTTTATTTTTTTTAAATTATTTTTTTATAAAAATTATTTATAATGAAAAGTTTTCATCATAAATAATAGTTATTTATGATGAAAATTAATATTATATCATAAATAATTTTATCAAATATTTTAATATTTTTAGAGAGGAAATATTTTTTTAAAAAATAATTGATAAAAATTATTAACGATGAAATATATATTTTCGTCGCTAATAACTATTTTAGCGATAAAATTCTATCGCTAAAAATTCATCGCTAAAGCCCTTTAAATATCTCCTCCCACTACGTTCACACGAAATCCACTCTCGCTCCCCTGACTGAAACCCACTCTCGTCCCCTCGTCATTTCTCTCCCCTTCCTCCTTGGCTTCCACTGGCCGACGATCGGGTCTTTTGCTGCCACCATCATTACTGCTACTATTGTTGCCGTCGTTGTCATCGCTGTTGTCGCTGCCATTTCCATCGCCATTACGCTACCACTACCATCATTGCCGTCACCATTACCGCTACCACTACCGCTGCCATTAATGGTAATTTTTTTTGTTCTCTTTCGATCGTTCGGGAGGCATCGGGTGTTTCCATGCGGTGGCCGACGGGGCGTGGAGGGTGGGTGCCGACTATTGGGGTGGGGGGTGCATGGTGTGGGGGCCGTAGGGTGTGGTGACAGGACCACAGGTGTTTCTATGCGGTGGCAAGTGGTGGATGGCAAGGTGCGGAGGGTGGGTGCCGACTGCAGGGGATGGGGGGCTACATGGGGTTTAATAATAATAATATTATTAGTAATAGTGGTAATAATAATAATAATAATAGTAATAGTAATAATAATTGATTATATTAATAATAATAATATATATTTTTATAATTAAAAAATTAATTTTTAATTATATTTTTATTTTTTTACTTATTAGTCGAAGAAATTTTAAGTTGCATGCATTGGTTTTATGGATGATAAATGATTTTTCTACATACAAAAACTTATCTAGATAGAGTACCAAAGGATATCTGGCATATCCAATATGCAACAAGGATATGTCCTTCTTATATTTAAAGCATGAAAGAAAAATCTGCTTCATGGATCATCGACAATTTCTCTACCTACTAATCACTCTTAGAGGATCCATTATAAATAACATTTTGATGGTAAGTCTATCGACGTTCTCCATCTAAGGAGTTAAATAGAGCGAAAGTATTAGAACAACTTAAAGCCGTTGAAAATATAAAATTTGAAAAAACATCGGATACTCATAAGCGGAAGCGCACTGAAGTTAAGCTGAATTAGACAAAGCAAAGCCTATTTTTCGAATGGAAACAGGTATTACTTCGTCATAACCTGGATGTAATGCACATTGAAAAGAATATTTATAATAATGTCATCACGGTACAGTGTTAAACATCGTAGAAAAAATAAAAGATAATTCAAAAGCTCACCTTGATTTGCAAGAAATAGGAATCCAGTTGGAATTGCATTTAGTTCATCGAGGTGATAAATTTTTTATGCCACTTGCATGTTATTTACTATTTGGTGAGGAGAAGAAGAGTTTCTATGGATGGTTTAAAATAATGAAGTTTTCTGATGCTTATGCTTCAAATGTATTGCGATGTGTTGGCAACAATGACGACAATATCTCTGGCATGAAAAGTTATGACTCTCATGTGATGATGTAGTGCTTGCTTCCTATGGTGATATATGGCTATCTAAGTGGTGAAGTTCAAGCTGCATTAATTGAGTTGAAAATATTTTTTCGAGAATTATGTTGCCAAAAGTTGAAGATTAACTTAATTGAAAAGTTTGAGAAGGATATTGTGCTCATTTTTTGTAAGTTAGAAAAAATTTTTCCATCATTATTTTTTGATATTATAGGGCACTTGGCTGTTCATTTTCCATAGAAAGCTCGTCTGACTGGCTCGGTACATTATCGGTGGATATATCCTAATGAAAGATAAATAAATTATAATCTCTTTGACATATCAGTTGTAAGATATAAATGTATTGTAGCTTTTTAAATTATTTTTTATTTATAGATTCTTGTGTATCCTAAAAAGGTATGTTCATAATAAGGCACAGCCTGAAGGATCCATAGTGGAAGCATACGTAGTTATGAAGTATCTCACATTCATAAATGATGATGAGATAGAAGATGATTCATTAATCGATTATTGTGATTCGGAAGAGGATCTAGAAATCAAGGAGGATATGGATATTGATAAATAGATCTATATCCTTTGTTGAATCTTCTCTTGCAATAATAATATGCAATACAATTCTATTCATTAACATTTATATATTTTTCACTATTATTGTTCATTATTATATTCATTTATATGTCAAGTTAATTATATGCATAGTTTAAGCATTGTAGGTATGGCACCGAGAGCGAGCGATGACATTCGAGTTCCCAACCTACCCCTGAGCCTTCCCCCATTTTTGCTACTGCACCATCGGAGTCGCCAGAGGGCCCTAAAGAGGCGGGTCCGAGTGAGGTGGGTTCGAGTGAGTCAGCTCCAACTAGTATTTTCATATTCTTTACATAATAAATTTTAATTTTAATCTACCGAGCTATTATATTTATAGATGGCTATCATATTAATATTTTATTCATTATTTTTTCAGGCCATTCTCTATCAGTGGTGAGGCGAGGATGAGGTTCATCAAAGAATCTCGTCTTTGAGCATTGGAGATACGAGCACGAGGGACAGCATCTCCGCATTGAGATTCCACCGGCTACACTAGGCCTATTAGGAGATGATGCGAGCCATGACAGACTAAGCAGGACATCATTTGCCACAGCTATGCCTCGATGATGCTCTTCGATTGGCATCAGATTACACAATCTTAGAGAAAGATCTTCTATAGCTACTTACAGATATAATAATATTTATTTAAATATTTAATTAACACTATATTCTTATAATATTTATTATTGGCAGGCTATATTTGAGATTATTGATTTTGAGCATGATTGCATGCGGCGAGCTGTAGATGATCATTTATACTTGCATTTCAAGGAGTATTGGCATCGCATTCATCGCCACTGGTATGCTGTAGTACATGATCAGGAGGTGGAGGCAGCATAGTAGCGGCCATATGACAGCATCAATATCGAGGACTAGGCTATCATATGCCACACATACGAGGATCCAGCATATCAGATAACTTTTTTTATTTAAAATTTAATAATTAAATTATTTATTTTTAAATTTAGTTACTTACTAACTAATTTGACTATTAACTATACAGGATCGATGTGCCATATGGAGCAGATGGTAAGTAATTTTTATTTATCATATTTTAACTCTTTAACTATTTAAAAAATATATTAATTATTCTTAAATTACAGAGAGATGTAGAAAGTGATGAGCTTTTTGGTAGGATAGAGATCTACCAGCAGATCCATCAGCGATGGTCAAGGGACTAGACGGTCGGGAGCCAAGAGCTTTACGTAAATTTTTTAACTATTTATTTTATTAATATTTTGATTTTCAGTATAAACTTAGAATAGCTATAACTTTAATTTTTAGGATTGTATGATAGACATTAGATCCCAGCCTATCCTAAAGGGCTCGATCGTATCCACAGATGACAAGATCTGCGATCGAGTGCTTGGCATGAGATCTTGTTATTTTAGGAGGCTAGGGCATGGGATCAGAGCTTCTACATCTCCATGCTCATTCAGGGTTGGCATCCATGCTGCCTACGATGTTCGACTGATGGAGATACAGAGACAGGCTACTGAAGATTGATAATGAACTACTGAGTTGACTGCATGCATCGATGAGTACCAACTATTCCAGTCACAGATGATGGAGCGGATAGCAAAGATGGAGCAAATGATGTAGCTAATGAGGCTACAGCAGGTCGATCCGAGCTTCTCTGAGCACTCTCCTCCTTTGACCCATTTCTCTTCTCTAGATATTGCTAATGCTTAATGGCCAGTGGCCTGTTTTCTCCTATTTTTATTTTTATTTTAGATCTTTTATATTTATTTATCAAAAAATACTTTCTGTAATGAAATACTTTTTATATAATAAAATGATGAAATTTATTATGGATGAAATGATGAAATTTATTTATAAATTTTTTTATTTTATAAATTATAAATATAAATATTAAAAATATAAAATATATTTATTTATAATTTTTTTAAAAAAATAATTTATGATCTAATAATTTGAGATAAAAATTTTTATCATAAATAAAAAATTATTTATGATGGAATATTTTTATCATAAATAAAACTTATTTACGATGAAATTTTTCCATTGCAAATAAGTTTTATTTACGATGAAAAATTTTTATCCAAAATAAAAATCTTATTTGCAAAGAAAAAGTTTTGTCACAAATAATTTTTATTTGTGATGAAAATTTTTCATCACAAATAAGTTCTTTATTTCCAACAAAAATATTTCATTGGAAAAAAATTTTGTTTACAATGAAAAATTTTGGGTTTTGTTGTAAAAATTCTTGTCACAAATAATTTAATGAATTAAAAAATTTTTGAGGAAAATCTTTCATTGTAAAAAAATTTTAGCAACGAAAATGAATTTTTCGTTGCTAATTATTATCTGCGACTTTATTTTTTACGGCAAAGAATTAGCAACAAAATTTCCATCGCTAATAATTATTAGCGACAAAAATTGATTATTTGTGATGAATATATTACATCATAAAAAATAGATTTTGTTGTAGTAACCTTAATTAATTGGGATATTAACTGATCAAAACATTAATTGATTAGGATATTAACTAAAGCATTAATTAAATTAAAGTACTAATGGATGACTTGAGATATTATTGAAAGTTAAGAATTTTTAAAATTTTCTACCAACATAAATTTCATAAAATGCATTCATTAAGAGAGAGCTAATGAAAAATTCACACATGTTGGCTTTATAAAAAACATAACTCTTCCATATAGCTTATCAAATCAGAAATTACTTGTGCACATTGAAATATAAAACTTCATTGCATTTATATTGTATATCTCTTCGCTTTAAAGAATTTCTTTTAATACATATACTGTCTTATACTTAATATTTTATCATCATCAAAAAGAAAAAGATTATTATCCTCAGAAATGATTTTGATGATTATAAAACATTGGAGCATAACTTTTATACTAACATTTTTTAAAGTACATCAAAAAATATTTTTGTAGAAGAAAAAAGCTGTTGAAAAACTCCATATTTGATTGAAGATTAATTGAGTCAAGTAAAATAGTTTTTGAAAGAATTTCAACATAAGAAAAATTAAAAAATTTGAGCCAACCCACCTAAGAATCGAACCAGCTCTGACATGACACACCCTTGATACTTTGGCTTGATGCAGATGGCTGTAGCAGAGGGGCGGAATGGCATGTAGGATGACGTTGGGGCGGGGCCGCGGGTGGTGCATCGAAGAGGGGTGGGAAGGAAGGGAAGGGAGAAGGAGAGGAAGGCCGCGGAGAACCACGAGTGAGTGTGAGGGGGGGCGGGGCGTGGAGGATATGGTTAGGGCATGGGGGACGAAGAGAGGGGGAATTAAGGAAACTTGCCGATGCTTTTTAGCATTGTTAATTAATGATGCTAAAAAGTGTTAGAAAATTAAAAACTTAACGACACTTTTTCCAAAAGCATTAGCATTAAAGCATTGACATTGACCTATGTTATACTTTACGATTCTTTAAAGTGTCGTTAAATTCCTAATGCTTTTAACAAGAATCAGCAGGTCGACCTACCGATGCTTATTAAAAGCATCGATAGAAAATAGTCAGCAATTTCTCATTTTATTGTAGTGTTCTTTGCCGAGCTAGAAGTCCTTAGCTGCTTTATCAATGATCCATGGGCTATTGTAGGGGACTTCAATATTACAAGATTCTCTTCTGAAAGGCTAGGCGCCCCTAGAAGTCTCGAAAAGAGTTTGGAATTTAACTGGATCCTTCATTAATTCTCTAGCTTTAATGGAAATCAGTACATCTTGTCGCAAGTTCACCAGGTCTAACTTCAAGGATCACGCTAGCCTCGCTAAACTGGATAGCAGCCTTGTCACAAAATCGCAGAACTCATTCCCACTTTTTGAACCTATTTCTCTTATTTGCACAACATCTGATCATGTTCCACTATTGGTATCCACTACTCTGTCAACAAAAGATAGCGTTAATATAAGAAGACCATTTCAATTCGAGAATTTATGGTACTCTTATGAAGGTTTGGATGGATTTATTGGTGGTTAGAAGCTCCTAGATCTAAAGATGGGGCTACTAACATCATTCTTCATCTTTGCTATCTTAGGACAAAGCTAAGAAATTGGAGTAAACAAAGTGTTGGTAATGTTTTAGTCAGAAAAAACTAATATCACTAATCAAATCAATGATTTGGATTTGCTAGAAGAATCAAGGACTCTCAAAGATGTGGAAATGATGGAGAGAACAAATCTTAAAAATGCAGCTTGATTCACTATTGCATCAAGAAAAATTGTTTTGGAAACAAATATCTTGAATTTCATGGTTACAAGTGAAGGAATCTCTATTCCTAGGCCGCAGGATTGATCTGATTGAATTATATCTGAAGTAAAATTTTTAAAATTCTTTTAATCATTCGATCAGATCAAAGAGTTCTCAGATCTGATTAGATTAATTTGATAGTAAAAATAAAATTAAAATTAAATTAGTAACATCTCATGTTACTTGATCGGATAAATAGTTTACCCGTAGCGATAATTTGACAAAGGTTCGAGGTTCCGATGCTAGCCGCGACGTGCCCAGCCTCTACTAAAGTCCACTTAGGTTGGATCTAGATATCTCCTCCTTCTAGATCTGAACTCAAAAGGATCAGATCTGAAAGTAATTAGTGCGCCTTAGATCTGATCTTCGGTAGTGACCCGTTTGTCTCCCAAAGTAGAACTTCTTGACTTGATCTTTGTGCAGAAATCTACCAATGCTTGATGGTTGAATCACCCAACTTCTTGGGTATGGAGAAGAGGAAGGGGGTCAAGGAAGGAGGCATGGAGATGGGGAATGTGGCAGAGCCTGGGCGTGGGAGATCTAGGATGATAAAACCCTAGGGTGTAGGGATTTTTATATAGACCTCTACGCCACCTTTGAGTTCCAATGCTTTAAGCAACTAGTTTGCTTAAAGCAGAAAGACTCTCCTTCATATTCCACGCCCCCAATTTGAAAACTTCAGATTTTTGTTGCCCAAAAATCCGAACAAAATGGCGTGGAGAAGGGATAAGAACAAGGGTTGGCGCATGAAACCAAAACCCTAGAATTTGATCTCATCAAAAACTCATCCACCCTTATCTATTAAGGGCACATACCATATGGGGGCATGTGCCCTCATTCTCCATGTAGATCAGATCTAAGAGCATGTGCCCCTAAATAAACTCTAGGGGGCGCACGCCTCCTTTCTTAATTACTGCAAAGATTAGGCCAAACGACCCTTGTCCTAATTTTCATCTCATGATTTTAGGACAAATCCTAATCTGATTAGGATAAGCCCTGATCTCATCAGGACAAGCTCTATTCTGATCAGAACAAGCTGCAATTAGACCAGGATAAATGCAGACAAGGTTCCTGGATGAGCCAAATCTAATTTGACTCGGTCGAGATGAATTAGAAAGATGACAGAAGGAGAAAGTCAGATCCAATCATGTATTAGCATGATTTTCTTGAACCTGATTGGATCTAATCCAAATCAATCAAACTAGGTTAGCTCAATTGATGCCATCTAGATCCAAATTATTATTTATGTGATCATGTTATGTTCAATTCTATATGGTAATGGAACATATCACGATCTCCATCATTAATATTATTAAAATATCTTTCAATAGATCAGAACTCTTCTGATTCATCCAATTAGAATCGTCGATCATCAAGATAATTCTAATTAATTTTAAAATCTATCAGTGACATCTAACAATATATGGTGGTAATCCATCAGAATCGAATATGAATCTCTCAGTACAGCTACCTGTGTGATTGGGTTCTTTTGTTATCAACCCCGATAGGATCTAGATCAAGGTGAACTCATCAGACCCTACATCTATCATATGAATAAATCATTTGATTCAAGTCCGATGTAAAATTCTAATAGAAACTTTTTTCTATTATTTTTCACATTGCTTTGGCCATAGGCTTAAGGACTCAATCTCATGATCATCATAGGACTACTCCTTTATCGAGGTTGATAGATCTCCTATTGGTGCAATCAAATTCCTACAATGAACATGCTATAGCCAACATACACTTCAGGATTTCGAATGACTAAGAGATCGAGTTATGGTGAAGTCAAACTATAACACACTCAAGGTGAACTACCGATGCATCTCAGATCAAAGAATCAGATACACAACTGCAATATCGAGCGAGTCATCGATGAAAAGATAGATTTTCTTATGACTACCCGAGGTGGTTATGCTCAGTGCCCTTATTCTTAATAATCTATACTCTCACTTCAGTATCTCCATATCGTAGACTCAAGACTCATCTATTCTAAGAAAATGATCATACACTGATCTTCTAGATTGATCACCATCCTCATGATAATCCTACGATCGAAAGTAATTTATGAGTTAATTATGATAACACGTCTTAAATTCTCAACTCTTAAAATATATGTTATCATGTCCGTTAACTCAATGGATGTATCACAGATACTTTCAATATACAATGTGATAAAAAATAATTTTTTTATTAATTTAAAATTAAAATTATAAAAATACTCCTAGAAAATATTTTATAAGTGTCGACCAATCTGACTTCTAGAACACACATTTAACACCAAGAAGGTGATAGAAACACAAAATTACAAGTGTCAGCTAGTAATCATCTTAGAAAGAAATAGATACTTAAGATACAAAGTGACAACAACATTCTCCATACTCAGCTCGACATTCATCAAGCTTTTCTTTCTTATTACAACTCTCTGTTGGGAACAAAAGAAGATCTCTTGGTAGACTTGATTTGGAAGAAACTATATCCTGAGGAACCGTGTGATTTAATCTCCCTTTCCATTCCTTTCTCAGAAGATGAAATCAAGTCTACTCCATTTTCATTGGCTAAGGACAAGTCATCGGGGCTAGATGGTTTTCAGAATAACTTCTATTAAAAATACTAGGATTGCATCAAAGAGGATGTGATAAAACTTTTCTCAGACTTCTATAATGCACCCTACAGCCTCTCCAAACTGAATTATACATTCATAACTTTAATACCAAAGAAAGAAGAATGTTCAAAGATATTTGATAATTACCAAAAATTCATCAATAAAAATACTAATTTATGAATTAATTTATTTTATTTTAAAAAATTAATATTTTTATTTAGCTCAATGATCGTCAATAAAAAGAGCTCAATTTGTTGGTTAAAAGAAAGAAAATTTAAAGTAAATCAGAAATAAATTGGCTCCAAAATAAAGATATAAAAAAAAATAAAAAAATAAAAATAAAGAACTGCTTGGCCCACCGCACCACAGCCTACCATGCCCAGCCTAGCTAGCGCAGCCCAGCATGGCATCCTTCTGATGTCACAAAGACATACGGTCCACGATGGACCAATAGCTGATGTGGTAGGCATGGATCCTTAAAGGGTCCATAGAAAATGTCACACGATATATGGAGGCAAAATTGACTTTTTGGGTAGCATGGTATGCTGCGATTCAGCGGGATCTACAATGCGCTCGGTCCACAACAATCTACAAGCTCAATTTTGTGCAATCGGATGGTGGTGAGAGCTCTTGATCGAGATTTGACGGTCTAGAGTCCCTTGTGCACGATCCAATGGTTAGAATAGCTGCCAGTTTGATTTAAATTCTCTAGCTCTATTTGGTGCAATCCAATGGCCTAGAAGCAGCTGATTGCATGATCTAACAGTGCATATAGGACCTGATTCAATTTGGGCTTTTAAGGATAGTTTTTAGGTGTCTTTTAAGCCATTTGATCTCCATCCAATGGCCAGAGAGATATGGGGTTTTGTATTCACAAGTTTTGGCCCTATTTGATTTGGTTTTAGGTGTTTTAATCCTATTTCCCCTTGGATTATTTGCCAGATATCTCTTCAATCTATAAAAATGGCACCAAGCAACCAAGAGAAACTATCTTTGATCAAAAGAGAGGTATGGTATAGGGTGGGAGCTAGGTTCTGGTTGAGGGATGCTTTAAGGCAAGGGGTGCTGAGAAGAAAAGCCTGTCTGCTATGCCATCTTTATACCTACACCAATCTAAGATCAAGATCAAATCCAAAGAGAAAGAAGAAGAGGAAGTCCAGCATGCTCTAAGAATTTTGATGGAAGAAAGAAAGGTTATCAACCATCTTTCCGATGCGGCTGTGCCAATCAACTTCAACCCTTTGTTACCATTTTTATTTACTTTGCTACTCCTTTAAGTTCTTTGTATTTAAATTTTGAATTTTGATTTTAATGAATGCAAAAATTATTTTCATACTCTTTAAATTCATATCCTTATCTTTATTGCAAGTTTAATTTTTATTGTAAGTAAATGCTAAGATCTAGGCAGTAGATCTTAGTACCAAAATTTATTTTTATATAATTTTAATTTTAATTTTTTAATTTTAATTATATTTTTAATTTTTTTATAAAAATCAAAGATTTTAAATTTGAAGCACTGTCTTCTCCGTGGATTCGATTCAACTCACTACTTTCTATATATTTTTAATTATTTAAGAAATCAAAATTAGACTGATAAATATGGTATCTTAATGACAATATTGTGCTCTATCAAGTTTTAGTGACGTTGCCAAAGAAGTCACGAAAATTAAAATTTTTGATTTCTTATGAATATAGCTTACAACTTTTCTTGTTTCCTTTGCAGAAAAAAGAAGAAAAATAAAGAAAAAAAAGAGGGAAAGAAAGAAAGTTTTTAATTTTGCTTGATAAAATCAATCCTAACTCTAGAGCTATTTTCTTTTTAGCATTATTTATTTTATTTTAAAATTAATTTAAAAATAATCCACTTGAATCTATTAAAAACTTCATGACAAGAGTAGAAATCATGATTGCTTAAAGCATCCATCATTTAGCTTTATTATTTTTTTCTTTTTGGTGATTACTGGAGACAAGATAAGCCTTTCCAGTTTAATTAGTTTCATGCATCTAATTTAGTTGTATAGAATCTCTTGTTTAAAATTGGTTGTGCATATTCATCTCAAATCAATTTAAGGACAACACCTATTAATAAAATAAGATGGGGATTTCATCAGCCTTTCTTAGCCTAAAAATAATCAACTAGCATCCCTCATTAATCTAATCCTAATTTTAAAAATTAATTAGACATCGGCCCTAGAAACTTAAGCTCATTAGAATAAGAAATCCTAAGAGTTGGACCGAATTAGGGTTAGTCAATTTAACCGGTGTCTAAGATAAGGAGTTCAAGAATCACATCCTGAAGGAAAGTGGTTACTTAATTAGTTCTATTAGCTTATTTGACCTATTTAATTGGTATCTAAGAAAAGCAATGGGGGATCCCCACCAATCTTATACTTACCTGACTAGTTGAGTGGCTGATCTTATACTTAGAGAGCTTGAAGATGATCTTGATAGTTAGGAGCTATCTAGATCTAGAATAATCTTTAGTCAGGATTGATTGCCTAACTTGATTGTTAATTAATATCAAACCTAACCGTAACTAATTCTTCTCTCTCTTCTTAGCTAAGACTTCTTAAGTTCTATTCTTTAGAACTCTTTTCTTTTTCCTTCTCCTTTTCTCCTCTTCTCTTTAAAAAAATAATAATAAAATTTAAAAATAAATAAAATAATAAAGTAAATAAATAATAATAATAAAATAAAAATAATAAAAAATATATCTAAAAAATTTATTTCTAAACCATACATTAGGGTTATATTAGTACATACACGATAGGAGATTGCTATTTCCTGATATAGTTAAATCCAATCCCAAAATTGAATAGCTGATTTATTTTAAATCAAATAATCAAATGGCTAGAAATTTTGGAGAACCACCTAGGCAGATGAAGAAATACTTTATTTCTTTCATCTATAGCCCATCGACTTGTATCCACTTACTTGATATCCTTGCACTGCAAGAAAACTAGGCTTTTGTGATAATTTTTTGTGACGAAGTACTAGCTCTACGGTAAGCATTATGAAATCAAGTCAAAATTATTTGCAAGCCATTATGAAATCAAGTCGACTACAATCTTTATGATCCTATCTTTCTATAAGAGTACTAATGAAGATCCTTATAAATACCTAGATGAGCTCTTAGAAATCTGCTCTACGATAAAAATCTAAAATTTTATTAATGATGCCTTTAGACCGACTTTATTCTCTTTTTTATTAAAAGATAAAGCCAAGTACTAGCTTGGCATAATAGGAGGATCAATCCAAACTTAGGCTGAATTGCAACATAAGCTTCTTAAAAAATTTTATCATATAGGTCGAACCATTACCATGAAGCGAGCCACACCGAATTTGCTCAACTTCCAGGAAAACAAATTCATGAGTCATGAAAAGACTTAAGAAACTTCTTAGAAAATACCCACACCATAGTCTATCTAAGTGGCAAATTGTTCATACTTTTTATGAGAGTTTAGGGGACCAGTATAGACTAATGATAGATGCATCTTGTTGAAGTGTATTCATGAGCAAGAGTGAGGATGAAGCCTATGTCTTGTTTGAAATCCTGAGTAAAAACTCGATCAATTATGTTTTATTATTTTTCTATGAAAGGCCGTATCCTCATCAAAAGCAGGCCAAAATTTATGAGTCAAAACATCCAAATCTAGTTCTAATTAAGGCAAACTTGAACCTGATAGCCCAAAAATTAGATAAAGTCAATCTTCTTAAGCAAAAATTAGATCAATTCTTAATTGTAGGTCAACAATCTCTTACACAATACATACCACTTTTTAATTATCAGGAGATTTATTCTATTTATACTAGTCCTGCCCATCATCTAAGTGAATATTTCATGGCTATATAATTTTTATCTTTCATCTAAAAATAAGTCCAAGTTGCACAAGGCTACTTAAACCAGTTAATGATCCATTCTCAAACTCATATAAGCTAGGTTGGAGCAACCATCCTAATTTTTCTTAGAGACCCAATAGACTTAGCTTCAGATCCAAATTTTACCTATGCAAAATTATCAAAATAGGCCCCAATACCAAAACTATGCCTATAATATAGATCAGCCTAATCAGTCTACCTAGCCATTATATCACAATCAGCTATTCTATCCACCTCCTCAATAGATCAATCTAGCCGATGATAGATTTAACAAACTTTAATAACTGATTATGATCCAACGGCAATCCATCGCTAGGCTAGAAGTACAAATAAGATAGATAGCTGAGTCCATCTTGAGGAGAGAACTAGATCAATTATCAAGCCAACCGCTAGCAAATCCTAAAATAATCCATCCAATTCTATCAACCATCTAGATCTAGTCATCAATCTAATATCTCACCTAAAAATCCTTAATTTAAGAATGCTAAAGCAATTTCTGAACTTAGAAGTGGTAAAATTCTTAAGGATCCATATCAAGACCAGGTGAGAGGGCTAGTATTGATGAATGAAAATTTAGAAGAAAAGATTAGTACTTAGACTAAACATATAGAAGAACCTGAGCCCGAAACTGATACCGATGCTGGTTTCAATTTAAGTAATATATACAAAGAAAAAATGAGAATATATCAGTTATTCGAGATCTATAAACCTAAAATCCCATTCCTTTCAACCCTGGAAGCTAGTTCTTTCCACAAAAAGCAAGGGGCACACAACGAGAAGCTTATGCAATTGTTTAAGTATGTTCATATTAATTTATCTCCAAAACTAAGCTGCCTTTAGTTATATTTGAGTATGAATATTTAAAACCAAATAACACCCTTTAGGTATCCATTACATCAGACTTAACTCTTAACTAAAAAATTCAATTCACGAGCATTTTAGAAGAACAAATAGGAGAAATTCTTGACAAACAAGAGTCTGAGAGAAGGATCGCAAATCATCTTTTAAAAATTAGCAATATAAAATCATCTAAAAATAGGATCATGAACTATGTTCCCAAAATCAACAATAAGTTAATGAAATTTAATAAAGGGATCATAAGCTATCCTCCTAAGATTAGCAATCCAAAATTATTAGAATTTATCAATCTAATATTCGATACGGGATAAGTAGAATCATAAAATCTGGCTGAAGACATTAAACTTAGCACTCCTGGAAGGCAATTCAAATCTTTACAGTTTAATTTTATTTCTTTTTTAAGTTTATTTTACTTTTTTTACTTTAGTTATTTCAGTAAGGCCTATGTTGAATAAGTTGGAGGGAGAGTCAAAGCTTCAAAATCCATGCTAGATCAAAAATATATTGAGTTAAGTGTATTCTTTTCTATCTTTATTGCGTTCTTTATTTTTTTCTCCATTAAGGACAATATCAATTAAGTTGGGGGGGGGGAGAAGAATAATAATTTTTTTTTAAAATTTTTAAAGTCCACGAAGAAGTTAGTATTTAGCATTGAGGCATTCGATTATGCTTAAAAATCGAGTTGAACCAAGCATTTTTTTAAAAAAATTGATACATAGATCAAAAAATTTATGAGATATTGAGGAATTAAGAATTAAAAAAATTCAATAAAGAGTTAAGTTTAGAGTATAAATAATTTTTTCTTGAGCATTTTTTATTTTTTCTACCAGCATCAAAGAAGAGTTTATTTTTTATAGGCTTTGTGTAGGATAACTATACATTTCTTCATGAAATAAAAATTATTTTTAAAATAAAATAGTTTCTAAGTATTTCTTACTGAGTAATCGGATCTCTTTGCCTAAGCAAGCATTGAGTTTTACATTAAAAGATGAAAAGGGCAAAGAAGCTCATTGTAAAACTAGTCTTAATTCATAGCCTGTTTGATTAGAGCTAGTAAGTTTGAGGGATATTTTATATCAATGCTCTAAAGTCAACTAATTTTGGAGTTATTGGCTCAAAACTTGCTACATGGATTAAATAGAAAGCTTAAGAAATTAGGATACTTAATAGTGGTGCAACATTAAAAAAGATACATTAATTTTTTATTGAGTAACTAGATCTCATTGCCTAAGTGAGCAATGATAATCACATCAAAAAATGGATAATGTGAATAAAAAATTTTTAATAAATGAAGGATGGAAGTAATAATATACTTGCCCATATAAAAGATAGATAATTTAAAAATAAAGATAGGGTTAATTTAGAAAAGTTTAAAGAAAGTTCAAATGTTGTTCACTTATTTTTTATTCATATTGATTAAGTATTAATACTCTGATGACATACTTAGCTTATGCTCAACTAAATCTCAATGGTCCTTTTGAAAATTATTCAGATAAAATTTGAAATTCTAAAGCTAAAAGGTATCTGAAACTAAATTTTTTCTTTACTCGAGGACAAGTAGAGTTCAAGTTGGGGTTATGATAATTATCAAAAATTTATCAATAAAAATATTAATTTATAAATTAATTTATTTTTATTTTTAAAAATTAGTATTTTTATTTATTTTTTATAGAAAAGATGATCATCAATAAAAAGAGCTTAATTTGCTGGTTAAAAGAAAGAAAATTTGAAGTAAATCAGATATAAACTGGATTCAAAAAAAAACTCAAAAGAAAAAAAAAAGAAAAAAGGAAAAAAAGAAAAATAAAAATAAAGAGCTGCCTGGCTCAGCCTGCTAAGCTACATGGCCTAGCACGCCGTAACCCAGTGTGCCTAGTCTAGCTAGCGCAATCCAGCACACTCGACCCAACCTAGCATGATGTCCCCTTGACATCACAAAGCCATGTAGTCCATGATGGATTGGTAGCAGACGTGATAACGTGGACCCTTAAAGGATCCACAAAAAATGTCACATGGAGTATGGGGGCAAAATCAACTTTTTGGATAGCATAGCGCACTGTAATTCGGTATGGTTTACAATGCGGGTCCACAATGGTCTACAACCTCAATTTTGCATAATCGGATGGTGGTGAGAGCTCCCCATCGAGATCTGATAGTCTAGAGTCCCTTGTGCATGATCCAATGGTCAGAATAGCTGTCGATTTTGATTTAAATTCTCTAGCTCTATTTGGCATGATCCAACAGACCAGAAGCAGTTGATTGTACGATCCAATAGTCTACATCGAATCTAATTTGATCTAGACTTTTAATGATGGTTTTTAGGAAATTTTTGAGTTGTTTGATCTCCATCCAATGGCCAGAGAGATCTAAGGTTTTGTATTCACGAGTTTTGGCCCTATTTGATTTAGTTTCAGGTGTTTTAATCCTATTTCCACCTGGATTCTTCACCAGACGACTCTCCAGTCTATAAAAAGGGCACCAGGTAACCAAGAGAAGCTATCTTTGATCAAAAGAGAGGTATGGTACAGGATGGGAGCTAGGTTTTGGTTGGTAAGGAGTGCTGAGAAGAAAAGCCTATCTCCTATGCCATCTTCACACCTACACTAATCTAAGATCAAAATTAAATCCAAAGAGAAAGAAGAAGAGGAAGCCCAGCATGCTCCAACAATTTTAATGGAAGAAGGAGAGGTCATCTTCTCGACGAGGTTGCTTCAATCGACTTCAATCCTTTATTATAGTTTTTATTTATTTTTTTGCTACTTTAAATTTTTTGTATTTAAATTCTAAATTTTAATTTTAATGAATGCAAAAATTATTTTCATACTCTTTAAATTCATATCCTTTATTTTTATTACAAGTTTATTTTTTATTGTAAGTAGATATTAAAATCTAGATAGTAGATTTTAGTACCAAAATTTATTTTTATATAATTTTAATTTTATTTTTTTTATTTCAATTCTACATTTAAAATTTTTTTTTTCTCTTTTTTTTAATAAAAATTAAAGATTTCAAATCTAAAGTACTGTATTCTCTGTGGATTCGACTCGATTTACTACTTTTTACATGTTTTTAATTATTTAAAAAGTCAGAATTATATTGATAAATCGGTGTTTTAACAACAATATCGTACTCTATCAATATCCGATTGCCGGCCAGTTAGTATGGTGAATGGGATGATCAAGCTAATATCTAAGATGCTATCCATTTGCCTCCAAGCTAAGATAAATGAGCTTGTATCAGATTGCCAAACTACATTTATTCAGGGTCAGGTGATTTTTGAAAGTTTCATAGCTGCTTTTGAGATTGTCTCCTACTGTCATCGCACCAAAACTCCCAGTATTCTTCATAAAATTAACTTCAAAAAAGCATTTGACAGTATTTCTCGGGAATTTTAATTCGATCTTCTTCATCAAAGAGGTTTTGACAACAGATGGGTTGAATGGATGCGATCTTTACTTATATCCTCAACCTAGGCTTGGGTCATAAATAACTCCATTGGACCCTGGTTCATTAACACAAGAGGGTTAAAGTAGGGAAACCCACTATCTCCCCTACTCCTTATCTTGATTGCTAATTCTCTTACCAGAATTTTGAAGACAGCAAATAGGGAGGGTCTGATGGAAGGAATAGGCCCCCACAACATCACTGGTCACATAGTTTGTATTTTGCTGATGATATGCTGATTTTTCTGTCAAACAGATAAAGAAAATGTTAATACTTTAAAATTCATTTTGTATGCATTTGAGCTGGCAACCAAGTTGAAAATCAACTTTCTTAAATCACAGCTTGTTGGACTGGGAGTTAGTAATCACCTTGGGCACATCTTTGGTGAAATGCTCGGCTATCAAGTATCTCAACTACCTATACAATACCTTGGTCTGCCTCTCCATCATTCCACTCCTTGCTATAGGGACTGGTCCTTCATCATTGAAAAAGTTTCAAAGCGGATGATGAGTTGGAAAAGTAACTCTTTAACTCTAGCAGGTCGGTTGGTATTAGCTAATTCAGTGCTGAAAGCCATTCCAATTTATTAGATGTCAATTTTTCATCTTCCAGCCGCGGTGATTCAACGTCTTAACAAGCTGTGCCGTGACTTCATATGGAATGGTCAGCAACCTGATAACTGTGTTAAACATCTAGTGAATTAGAGTCAGGTTTGTAGACCAAAAAACCTGGGAGGCTTAGGGTTGATAGATCTTTCTACTCTTAACACTGCTCTACTATTGAAGTGGTGGTGGAAGTTCTTCAATGATCAACAAAAACCTTGGATCAAACTGATTAGAGCTATCTATTATTCTAAAATACCACCATCAACTCCATCCAGAGACAAGAAAAGAACTGCATCACCATTTTGGATAGATATCCTCAACATTTATGGATTATTGAAACAATTTTTTCAACCAAAACTCGGAAGAGGAGATCAAATATCCTTTTGGAATGACAGATGGATCATGGACTCATCCTTGGCAATTACTTTTTGATCCCAACCGGTTTTTATTGGTTGAAAACCACCATATCCCTATTGCTGATTTTTTTTCAAAGGCTGGCGGATCCTTAAATCTCATTTGGACAAATGCTGAGTTTTTTCGACAGCCATTAAATTTCCTCGCCATTAGAGAATTTCAGGATCTCACCTTGACTCTTCTTTCTTGCTTCCCTAATCATGATCCACATCGTTGGATTTGGAAATGGAACAATATAGGATGCTTCATAGTTAATGAGTGTTACAGGTTTCTTAAGCATGACGGCGTGATCTATTCTCTTGGCAAGTCCTTTTGGCAATTGCCGGTTCCAGAAAGAACAAAGATTTTCTTTATTATGTTACTTTGATAAAATTTTGACAGCCAAAAATCTCATCAAGAAAGGCCATCAATATCGGATTGTTGCGCCCTATGCAGCCAAAAAGATGAAACAACCGATCATATTTTTCTGCAATGTAGATATTCCAAGGAATTCTGGAATAGTTTTCTTGCAAATTTCAGAGTGCCGCAGGTCCCTGAAAAAATACTAAAGTATGGGACAATTAGAGGAAGCACGTATCCATTGTCATGTTTTTCCAGCTATAGAATGCCTATTTTGTTATTGGATGGTGGGGCCTGTGGTGGGAACGCAATTAATGTGTCTTTAAGTTTGAAGCAAAAATAGCCAAAGAAACAGCTGTTCTTGCTAAGAGCTTGTTACAGCTTTCCGATAATGGCAATATTCAGCAGTCATTAAGACTATTAGCTTTTTCCTTTAGAAGGGGTACGATGTAGTAGGAGATAAGAAAATGGGGAGAACACAGTTCCAAGCACTACATCGGAAATTGTGGGGATAGAAGTTCATAGGAACAGCTTTTGAGACATGCTATCAAGATCCTTTCATGGAACTGTTCTGTTGCTGAAGGGTCTGATGGGTTCTTACCTGTACTAATCTCTCATGCATCTTTCTCGTACTATCTTATTCTCTATACTACTTAATATGCATAATATATTTCATGCGAGCGGGAAGGGACTTACTTCCTCCTTGTTTTCCTAAAAATGATATTGTATAATAGAATTTAGTGATATATGGTATGCATCCTGAGACAACTACTACGGTGATATGCATGAAACTGAGTTGCTATATAACTAAAACTTGATGTGTGACACCGGCATAGCTATGCAGGATCCATTAAGTTTTGTTTAGTCAATAGATTGTTGATGCTTGGATCTTACCATTTTCCTATCTCTTATATATTTGCTGTATGATTAAGATGTCTTCATCATATAGGCTTTGCATGATATTTAGGGTGTTATTGTAAGATTCATATATAGAATCTGGTGTGGTACCACTACTATAGAATGGGACTACGGCAGTGCATACTATAGCAGTGGTTTTGAAAACCACTGCCACAGGATTTACGGCAGTGGTTACACAAAATTGCTGCAATAGGTGAAACCTATGATAACGGTTCAGCCAAACCGCTGCCATAGACCAGATCTATAACAACAGTTACTGTAACCGCTGTCATAGATCTAACCTATAGCGGTGCTTAATTAACCACTATCATAGAATCAGACCTATTGTAGTGGTTATACTTAACCGCTGCTATATATCACGATCTATGACAGCGGTTATTCAACATCACTGCTATAGATTCAATCTATGGTAGTGGTTTGGCTGAACCGCTACCACAGATCCCACCTATTGCAGCGATTTTGTGTAACCGCTGTCATATCATTTTTTTCATATTTTTTTTCTAAATATTATATAATTCTAAAATTTAATATCCATTTTTACTGTTCATTATCTAAATAATTATTATTAGAGTATCATCACAAAAGACCGCCTCGATCTGATAGCCCTAACTTCATTGATTGGTAAAATTTAATTTTGATAACTACGAACGACGACATGATGATCTGATAGATGGAGATCACCGATGGATCCAAAAATTTACAACGATGATCTTAGTAATATTTGTAGTACACTATCAAACTTTCACTTTAATTGGATATCATTATCATGATTAATTTAATACAGAATGATTTCGATCATTAAGTGAGAAACGAGTGATCCAAAGGCCAAACGACGTCTAATTACAAGAAAAATTTTTAGTTAAAAAATCTTTGCTATGATTTTAATTATTTTATATGATGATGATCATAAAATCTAAATCATTTCTATATAAACTGTTCATATTATTACCAAAGAAGTTTAAGAACATGTATCCAGTGATGTATAATTTTGGATCATTTTTAGACCTGCGGTTTAAATTTTACGATCACCATTATAAAAATAATTAAAGTAATAACTAAGATTATTTATCTTAAAAATTATCTCATAATCGGACACCGTCTGATCCTTTGATCACTCATTTTTTATGTAATAGCTAAAATTATTTCATACTAAATTGATCATGATAACGATATCCGATTGAAGTAAATTTTTGATAGTATACTACAAACATTACCAAGATCATCATTATAGATTTTTGGATCTATTGGTGGTCTCCATCTATCAAATCATCATGCGATTGTTCATGATCATCGAAATTGAATTTTATCGATCGATGAAGTTAGGGCTATCGGATCGAGATGGCCTTTTGTAATAATACTTTAATGATAATTATTTAGATAATGAATGGTGAAGATGGACATTAAATTTTAGAATTATATAATATTTATAAAAAAAATTGATTTCTAATCTATGGTAGTGATTATTGAGAATCGTTACTATAGGCTCTACGATAGTGGTTTTCTAACCGCTGCTGTAGACCTATGGCCGTGGTTTGAAAACCGCTGCCATAGGTTTGGTATTTTTTTTCAGCTTGCCCTAAATTTGATCTCCCTCCGAGTGCTCTCTCTCTCTTTCTCTCCCTCCTCTCCACCGTCGGTAAGACCCCATCCCTCCATTTTCTTCCCCGATCAGTGTTGCATCCTCCCCTGCCTCTTATTGGCTCCTCGATCGACACCGCCTCTACCCATGCCTCCTCCTTGTTCACCGACCGGGCTTGCCACTGGCTCTGCCACCTCACGCCCTTGTCCCTTCTTCTTCGGTCGGCTTGGCCACTGGCCCTGCCACCTCCCCCTCTTCCTCCTTCTTCCTGGCCGGCCCAGCCGCTGACTCCGCCACCTCCCCCACCTCCCCCTTCTTCCCCAGCCGACCCAACCGCCGACCTAGACCCACCCTAGCTACTCTCTCTCTTATTCTCTCCTTTCTTTCCTCGGCCAGACCCCTCCTTTCTACTATCTCTCTCTCTTTCTCTCCTCTCTTTCCTCGGCTCGACCCCCTCCTTGCTCTCTCTCTCTCTCTCTCTCTCTTTCTCTCTCTCTTCCCTCGGCCTGCCCAACCTGCTCCCTTCCTTCTCTCTCTCTTTCTTTCTCTCCTCTCTTCCCTCGATCCAACTCGCCCCTCCCTACTCTCTCTCTCTTTCTCTTTCTCTCTCTTCTCTCTATCTATCTATCTCTCACTCTTTCTTTTCTCTTTTCTCTCTCTTTCCTCTTTCTCTTTCTCTCTCTTCTTTTTCTCTATCTCGCTATCTTTTTTATTTCACAGGTTACGTCTAGTGTCGTCGTCTTCCTCTAGCACCACTGCTAGAGACTCTCGGAGCTCTCTGTGCGACCCCCTCTTCATAGCCGTAGATATATATTTTTTAAATTTTATCATATTATTTATTTATCATTTATAATATATGTAATAATATTTATAATTTTTATAATAAATATTATAAATATTTATTATAAAAATTATAATTATTCATCGATCATAGATCGTGCTGGTGGATAAGAGAACTCCTATCGGTTGATTCTAGATCATACCGATGGATTCTGGGTCAGACCGTGCCATGTCGATGATCGTGGATGGCCCTGGGCCATGCTGTGTTGGTAGTTGTGGATGGTCCTGGACTATACCGATAGCTTGGTCCATGCCGTGTCAACAGCCATGGATAGCTCTTAGGCTGTGCCAGCCGATATAGAAACCCCCGCCAGCGGATTCTAGGCTGTGCCGGCAGCCTTGGAGGTGGGTCATTCAAAAAACTCCCATAAAAAAATTTCTGTGGTAAACCCCCGTAATGTAGTAGAGGGAGTACTAAAGAGAGCAATAGCAGGGAAGAAAGATGAGGTTTGTCTATCTCTTACCTATGCTGGCTGCTATGAGAACCTCCACCGCTAATAAAAAGTAAAATTATTTGTTACTCAACTACTTATGGATGTAATTCATATTGTAGAATTTATTTCATGATATTTTTTGGGTGTTTATATTTTGTTGCTTTTGTTTATTACATTACATAATGATAGACCCATCAATTGATTAGTATACATAATCTTCGGCATCCATATATTTATATATTTTTGTATGAATGGAAGAATTATATACAATGATCAATTGATTATCCAATTTGGATAGTTTAAAAATTATAAATAATTCTATAGATAATTACAGTAATCAAACGGTATACTAGCAGTTTCGAATGAAATTTTGGATAGCATTTTTTTTTTGTTCTTTCTATATGGGAGAACTAAAGAAAAATGCTGCTAAATTTTTTTCATTTCCTGTTATATATTGTTTAATTACTGTAATGAACCTATAGAATTAATGCAATTTATGAATGGGATAGGACCTATCTTTACCTATTAGTTGGTGATAGGATGCATTTATTGCATATCTAAAAATGATACTTAATATAAGTTTCACACATGATATTTATTTTGATCCCTATTTATGATGCATTTTTTGTTTATAATGCATTAGTATATAATATAAGTTCCATGCATGATTTAATTGAAGAAAAATCCTGAATTTTTGGGGTCAGGTTCATTTAGATCTGATTAGATCTAGAGGCATATTTCAAAAATTTTTCTTAGATCCTAATCAGTTCTGATATTTTTCAGATCTAATTTTATGATTTGATAAACTAAAAATTTAAATTAAATTAAATCTAAATTAATTTTACCTTGATTCTGGGTAATCTGATTATCCGTTGTTGATCCTGCTGAAGCCCTGAGGTTGTGGATCTAGCCACGCAAGTGCCTGACATCTATCGGTATCCACTCAGGCTGGATCTAGAGATCTTCTCCTTCTCTTTTTTTCTCCAAAAATTAGATCTGGATCTGATTTGAAGAATCTTCGAAACTTCTTTCGAAGATCAACAGTCGTCTCTGCAGCAGTGCTGTCTTCTTCCTTTTTCGTCAGCCTTTTCTTGCCTAAATCGCACTAATCTGAAGCCTAATTATCCTTGGGCGTGGAGAGGAGAGAGATGGCCAGAAGGTAGCATGGAGAAGGGAGAGGGACAGCCTTAGGGCGTGGCTAAGAGAGGAGTCTCTAAAAAGTGGGTGCAGATAGGTCTTTATATAGATCCTGCTACACCATGCAGTGCCACATCAACCCGACCAATCACATTGCTTCATGCAATCAGATTTAAATCTGATTGATGGGATGATATCACCTTATCCAATCAGATGAGAGACTCACAGATTTATCCTTAGATGGTGCTTAAGACTGATCAAAGTCTATAGATGAGGGTCACCTAGTTTGAATCCAAGAAGCAACCTGGAGTCCTATCCATATGGGACTCCAAGCATCCCTATCCATGGGTGCACACCATCCTAGGCGTGCGCCTCCTTCTTTCTAATTTTTAGGGAGAGGATAAGCTCCTATCTGCTCTCCAATAAGTGCATGACATATGGGCAGATGTCCAAAGGTCAAAGGTCAATGTTTGACCAAGTCAAAGGACAAGAATTAGTAGGTGGTGAAAAATGATAGGTGCTGTCTCCAATTTATCTCATAAATTAAGACAATACTTTTCTGGCTTGGACAAGCTCCAATCAGACCAGGTAAAAGTATCTGAGTAAGCACAAACTCATTTGGCTCAGTCGAGATAACTTTTATGATAGAAAAAGGAGAACATTAGGCTCAATCGTATGCTAGCATGATTTTCTTGAACCTAATTGAATCTTATTCAAATCAATTGAACTGGATTAATCCAATTGATGATATCCAGATCCAAACCCTTTTTTATGTGATCCAGTCAGATTCAGTTTTATATGGTAATGGGATATGTCATGATCTCCATCATCGACATCATCGAAACTTCTTTTGATGGATCAGAACTCTTCTCATTCAGACAACTTAGAATGATTGATCATCTAAATCATTCTAATTGCTTCCAAAATCCATCAGTGACACCTAGCAGTATATGGTGGCAACCCATCAAAAACTGAAAATGAATCTCTCGGTGCAACTACTTGTGTGATTAAGTTCTTCTATCTTGAGCCCTGATTAGATTAGGGTTAAGGTGAACTCGTCAAACCCTAATTTCTATTATATGATTTAATCATTTGATTCAAGTCCGATGTGAAAACCTTAATAGAAACTCTTTCTATTATTTCACTCTCTGCCATGGCCATGGACTTATGGACTTGATTCTCATGATCATCATAGGGCTGCTCCTCATCCTACCGAGATAAATAGATTCCATCTTGGTGCAATCCAATTCCTACAATGAACATGCTATAGCCAACATACACCTCAGGATTCTGAATGGCTAGAAGATCGAGTCATGGTGTAGTCAAACTATAACACCCTCAAGGATGAACTGTCGATGCACCTTAGGTCAAAGAATCAGATACACCACTACAGCATCGAGTCAGTCATCGACGAGAAGGTAGACTTCCTTATGACTACTCGAGGTGGTCACGCTCAGTGCCCTCATTCTCTAACGAGTACCTGTACTCTCGCTTCGATGTCTCTACACCATAGACTCAAGACTCATCTACTATAAAGAAGCGATTGTACACTAACCTTCCGGATCAATCATCATCCTCATGATGATCCTACGGTCAGGAGCATTTTATGAGTTAATAAATGAAAATTCATGTCTTAAATTTTCAACTCTTGAAAATATGAATTATCATTACCATTAACTCAAGGGATGTATCACAGATACTAAATACACATATGTGATAGAAAATAATCCATTTTATTATTTATAGTCAAAATTATAATTTTGCCCTTAGAAGTGTATTACAAGTGTCAGCCAATTCTGGCTTCTAGGGCACACATATCTAACAAACTTCTACTTGACCTAAAGCCAATTGGCTACAAATCTAAGTCCCATCTTCTCAAGGTGGGCTTCGATCTTCTGCTGGCCCAACGGCTTTGTAAGCGGATCCGCCACATTATCTGCGGAGTCGACTCTTTTGACCTCGACATAATCCTTCTCGAGATAATCATGAATGAGATGGTTTCGTCACTTAATGTGCTTGAATTTCTGATGAGACCTCGACTCCTTAGCAAGGGCTATGGCGCCATTATTGTCGCAGTGCAGAGGAATGGCATCTGACGGCATCACTCCGATCTCCATGGCAAACTTCTTGTACCAAAATATCTCCTTCATAGCTTCTGACACAGCGATATATTCTGCCTCCATGATGGAATCTGCTATTACTATCTGCTTGGAACCTTTTCAACTGACAGCTCCACCATTGCACACAAACAGACTCCTAGATGTCGACTTTCGATCATCTACATCGGACATAAAATTTGAGTCTGTATATCCCTGAACTTAGAGTTCTCCATTACCAAAGACCAACAACATATCCTTAGTTCTTCTCAAGTACTTAAGGATACATTTCACAGAAGTCCAGTGTTCTTCACCTGGATTCGACTGATATCTGCTCGTGACACTCACAGCATGGGCTATATCAGGATCGTGTACATAATATGGCATACATGAGGCTCCCTATTGCTGAAGCATAAGGGATCTTGCTCATGCATTCTATTTCCTCAGGTGTGCTAGGGCACATCTTCTTGGAAAGATGAATGCCATGTCTGAAGGGTACTAAACCCCTCTTAGAGTTTTCCATGCTAAACCTCTTTAGCACTTCCTCTATGTACATCTTCTGTGAAAGTCCTAGCATCCTATTCGGTCTATCTCTATAGACCTTAATTTCTAGAATAAAGGATGCTTCTCCTAGGTCTTTCATGGAGAATTCTTTAGATAACCATATTTTAACTGATGGTCAACATGGGAATATCATTTTCAATAAGGAGGATGTCATCCACGTACAATACGAGGAAGACAACAGTGCTCCCACTGACCTTTTTGAAGACACATGGCTCCTTCCTCGTTCTTGATGAAATCAAATATTTTGATCACATCATTAAAATGAGTATTCCAGCTCCGAGATGCTTGCTTAAGTCCATATATGGACCTTTGCAGCTTGCATACCTTATGATCATCATCACTGGATGTGAAACCTAGCGGCTGTTCCATATAGATATCTTCCTCAAGATATCCATTTAAGAACATCATTTTCACATCCATTTGCCATATTTCATAATCGAAATAGGCTGCAACAGCAAGCAATGTGTGGATGGATTTAAGCATAGCTACTGATGAAAAGGTATCCTGATAGTCAATGCCTTCGCGTTGACTATAATCTTTTGCCACTAATCTAGCTTTGAATGTCTCCACATTTCCATCTGCACCAATCTTTTTCTTGTAGATCCATTTACACCCAATAGGTACTATACCTTCTGGTGGATCTACCAAGGTCCAGACTTGGTTTGAGTGCATCGAGTCAATTTCTGACTTCATTGCCTCTAACCATTTCTTAGAGTCGATATCTGATATTACCTCGTTATAGATTTTGGGATCATCACCATGAACCCATTACCTACGAGGAATATTTTCTCTACTTCTCTCTGAAATAGTACCTAAGTACCTCTCAGGGGACAAAAAACTCTTTTCGATCTACGAGGTGGAGGAGGTAGTGATTGGATTGGCTTAACCTGATTTGGTTCCATTTGGTCCTTAGCTTGTTGCTCTTGTGAGACTTTCTCATCGAGCTTGATCTGCTTTCCAATGCCGCTATCTTGAATAAACTATTTTTCAAGAAAGATGGCATGTCGACTCACAATCACATTATGATCTTCTAGAATGTAGAAATAATATCCTAATGACTCTTTAGGATATCCTATAAATCGAGCTCTAAAGGACCTAAAGTCTAACTTGTCCGCTTGTTGTCTTTTGACATGAGCCGGACAACCCCAAATTTTGAGATGACTCAGACTTGGTTTCTTACCATGCCATATCTCATATGATGTGGTAGGAACTATTTTAGAAGGAACCCTATTCAGTAAGTATATTGCAGTTAACAAACAGTATCCCTAAAAAAAATCAGGAAGGTCTGAAGCTCATCATGGATCGGACCGTATCTAATAGGGTCCGATTTCTCTATTCTGAACCCCATTGAGTTGAGGTATTACAGGTGGAGTCCATTGAGAGACTATGTCATTTTGCTTGAGATAGTTCAGAAATTCTCAACTAAGGTATTCACCTCCTCGATCTGATCGAAGAACCTTAATGAATTTTTCAGTTTGCTTTTCTACTTCATGTCTGAATTCTTTGAACTTTTCAAAGGCTTCAGACTTATATCTTATAAGATACACATACCCATACCTAGATAAATTATCGGTAAAGTTTATGAAGTAGACAAAATTGCCTCTAGCCGACACATCAAATAGGCCGCACACATCTGTATGTACTAGGGCAAGAAGATTCATGGCCCTTTCCCCATGTCCTATAAAAGGAAGTTTAGTCATTTTGCCATGAAGACAGGATTCACAAATTGGATATGACTCAAAAGTCAATGGACTCAATAGTCTGATTTTCTCCAATTTGTTAATCCTATCTTCTGCTATATGACCTAATCTTAGGTGCCATAGATACCTATCATTTGGACTATCCCTAGGAGGTTTTGATTTTATGGCATTCATATTTTGCTTAAAATTAAAAATAGATACATCAACATGTAACTGATAAAGATCGTTAATAAGGAAACCACTTACAATTTTATTTCTTTCATAAAGAATGTTACAATGGTCCTTAAGAAAACTAATTACATAGCCTTCTACTGCAAGATAAAAAATAGAAATCAAATTTCTGCTTGCTGTAGGTACATAATAACAGTCTTTTAATACTAAGTCTAAATCAGATGGTAGTCGAAGAGGATATATTTTCATGGCCATGGCAGCAACTCTTGCTCCATTTCTGATGCGTAGGATCATCTCACCATCCCTCAGCCTCTTGCTATCCTCAAGATCCTGCATAGAAGTGCACAAGTGAGCACTAGAATCAGAGTCAAGCACCCAACTGGATGCAGAAGAAACCATAAGGTTAGACTCAATAATGAGCATACCTTCAGAAGGACCTGCCTCCTTCTTCTTTAGGGTGGCTAGGTAAGTAGGGCAGTTTCACTTCTAGTGGCCATCATTATTGCAATGAAAATACTTTTCTTTATCAGTGGCCTTCTTCTTCAGCTCTACCTTTTTCTTCTTTCCTCCTACCTTCTACTTTTTCATAGACTTCTTCTTCTTTCCAAACGACTTTCTCTTGGAAGAAGTCCATTCCATAGCAAGCATTGAGCCTTTAGAACCTTTCATAGAAACCTTAGTGGTAACTAGCATGTTCATAAGTTCAGCCAAGGAATTTTAAAGTTTATGCAAATGGTAGTTCATGATGAACTGTCCATATGCATCAGTCATAGATTTCAGAATTATATCATTCTATAGATTCAAGTCTAACCTCACTCCGAGCTTCTCAAGCTCTTCCAAATCCTTGATCATCATTAGACAATGATCTTAGACTGACTGCCCATCATGCATCTTAGCCTTGAACAGTCGTTTAGTGACTTGATACTTGGCTGCGCGACTCTATTCATCAAATATCTCCTGTAGGTGAGCCAACATTTAACGAGAAGTCTTGATATCTTCATGTTGGCGCTGAAGTTCGTCAGACATCAAGTCCAATATGTAATATCTGGCCTTGTTATCTTCGATCGTCCACTTATCCAGAGATGCTCTCTGTTCAGCGGTTGGACAAGCTGGTAAGATGGGAGGGTTCTGATCCAATACATGAGTTAACTTCTTGAAACCCAAAATATTTTTGAAGTTCTAGAGTCAATCCTTATAATTTGGTTCGGTCAGTCTATGGGTGTCCAGGATTTATGCTAGTGGGTTGGATGCATACATTTTTCTATAGAGAGTCAAAGTTTCTAGTTAGATATTGTAATTAAGACTTAACCAATTTGTTTAGAAATTTTATTTTTAAACAGATTAGCTTTCATAATTTTCTTGGATCCCTACACTCTCTCTGTAGAGATGTAAAAATCTTCATGATTAATAATTTCTAGTGGATGGTGCAGTCCCACTGACTTACTCACCATCTCATCTAACAGTTATTGATGATGGGTTAGCCAATGAGTGAACAACTCTTGTTCAATGATTCTCTAATCATGATGCACCCAAATTTGGTCTCTAATTCATGAATCTCACCATATCAGAAATATTGATTCATACCTTAGTTAAGTCAGACCCATCATTTGCACAGATTGAATTTCTAATTGAGTCTCTTACCGTATCCGAAATATTGAGTTCAATCCATCCTCCAACCTGTAGCATCTAATGCCTAATAGACATGGTTGCATCTTTTTGGTGCAACTGAACCACTGTAATCAGTCAAGAACAATCAACTCGAGAAGGGCCCATACATCTACAATGGTGGAAGATCTTAGACTTAATCTTTTCTTAGGAAGATTTGATTTAGGTCTCATTAAACTAGACTTGACATAGTCATAACCATTATGACTAACCTAGTGGCATGGGTTAGCTCGGATTATTGACCATCTCAGATTAGAACTGAGTCAACAAACATGGCCAGGTAAGTGAGATCGGTGGAAGGGATATGCCATTAACTCGATAAGAATGCATTCGAGTCGAGTAGCTCCCAATTAAAAATCAATCGATCATATCTGCCAAACTTACCTTAGACACCAAATTGTTGAGCCAGAATCAATCGGGTTAGCCTACAATCCAGACTCTAACCACTGAGCCTAATTAGGTCTTAGCTTGATCGATCACTCATGTGACTCGATCTTGACCCAGACTTAATCCTATTAGGCTGGTCAATTTAAGCATTGTTGATCCCATCTAACCAACTCTTGATTCGATTTGATCAACCGCTTAGACCTAATTGAGCTACCCAAGCTCGAACCCAATTTTATGAATATGTCTTAGATCTAAAATTCTCAATTTTAGACCTAATTGATATTTTATAATCTTAATTCTTAATTAAGTTAGGGTTCACAAACAAAACATGTAAATAAGATCCTAAGGTTTCAGAATCAAGGATTTTGCAGAAAGTAAGTTTTCAATTTCTGATTAAGAACGAATGCGCAGCACCCCTACACATCATAAGAACACCCCATCGAATGGAGAGGAGAGGGTCTTTAAATCCTACTTTATTCTTATGATCGGACGGCCAAGGAGAACGTCTTAATTAGAAATACAACTAATCTACAAAAACTAATTAGATCTAAGCATATATCTCATATAAGAAAAAAAATTGATCTAATTAAAACATATTTTATATACGTCATATGTATCATGCATGCATGTTTTTTATATCTAAATTATCTCATAATCATCTAAAAAATTAAATTTAAATTTGATCATATCAAATAAAATTTAATCTAGATCCTTTTGTAGAACTATTCTACAACTAGTCTAAACATGCAACTATCATATCTCATATGAATAAATTAAATTTAATTTATTTTTTATTTTTAGATCTAATTATAATATTTATAAGATTAAAAAATAATA
The DNA here is from genome assembly GCA_006176705.1 of Cocos nucifera. Taxonomy (NCBI): domain Eukaryota; kingdom Viridiplantae; phylum Streptophyta; class Magnoliopsida; order Arecales; family Arecaceae; genus Cocos; species Cocos nucifera. The sequence goes on from QRFJ01000290.1 coordinate 289,528, forward strand.
AATAAATAGATCTAAAAATTATATTTAATTAAATAAAAATTATAATTATACTAGACTACACATAGAATAATTCTATTTCTAGTCTAGTCATGTATCTCATACATTTTAGATCTAGATTAATTAATTTTAATTTTTTAATTTTTTGATTTCAAATCTAATTACATCTTATGTGATATCTGAAATTACTAATTTATTAGATTAAATTAGATCTAAATAAATTTTATAAGAACCTAGCACTGATACCAGTTAAAGGAAAATCCTGAATTTTTAGGGTCAAGTTCGTTCAGATCTGATTAGATCTAAAGACATATTTCAAAAATTTTTTCTTAGATTCTAATCAGATCTGATATTTTTTAAATTTAATTTTATGATTTGATAAATTAAAAAATTAAATTAAATTAAATCTAAATTAATTTTATCTTGATTCTGGGTAATCTGATTACCCATTGTTGATCCTGCTGAAGCCCTGAGGTTCTGAATCTAGCCATATAAATGCCTGACCTCTACCGATATCCACTTGATTTGAATCTAAAGATCTTCTTCTTCTCTTTCTTTTCTTTAAGAATTAGATCTAGATCTAATTTGGAGAATCTTTGAAACTCCTTTCGAAGATCAGCAGTCGTCTCTGCAGCAGTGCTGCCTTCTTTCTTTCTCGTCAGCCTTTTCTTGCCTGAATCGCACTAATCTGAAGCCCAACTATCCTTGGGCATGGAGAGGAGAGAGATGGCTAGAAGGTGGTATGGAGAAGAGAGAGGGACAGCCTTGGGGCATGGCTAGGAGAGGAGTCTCTAAAAAGTGGGTGCAGATAGGTCTTTATATAGACCCTACTGCACCATGTAGTGCCACATCACCCCGACCAATCACATTACTTCATGCAATTAGATTTAAATCTGATTGATGGGATGACATCACTTGATCCAATCAGATGAGAGACCCATAGATTCATCCTTAGATGGCGTCTAAGACTGGTCAAAGTCTATAGATGAGGGTCACCTAGTTTGAATCCAAGAAGCAGCCAGGAGTCCCATCCGTATGGGACTCCAGGCATCCCTATCCATGGGCGCACGCCATCCAAGGCATGCACCTCCTCCTTTCAAATTTTTAGGGAGGGGACAAGCCCCTATCTACTCTCCAATAAGTGCATGACACATGGGCAGATGTCCAAGGGTCAAAGGTCAATATTTGACCAAGTCAAAGGACAAAAATTAGCAGGTGATGAAAAATGGCAAGTGTTGTCTTAAATTTATCTCATAAATTAAGATAATCCTTTTCTAACTTGGACAAGCTCCAGTCAGACCAGATAAAAATACTTGAGTATAAACTCATTTGTAAAGATCGTTAATAAGGAAACCATTACAATTTTATTTCTTTCATAAAGAATGTTACAATGGTCCTTAAGGAAACTAATTACATAGCCTTCTACTGGCAAGATAAAAAATAGAAATCAAATTTCTGCTTGCTGTAGGTACATAATAACAGTCTTTTAATACTAAGTCTTAAATCAGATGGTAGTCGAAGAGGATATATTTTCATGGTTATGGCAGCAACTCTTGCTCCATTTCTGATGCGTAAGATCATTCTCACCATCCCTCAGCCTCTTGCTATCCTCAAGGATCCTGCATAGAAGTGCACAAGTGAGCACTTAGAATCAGAGTCAAGCACCCAACTGGATGCAGAAGAAACCATAAGGTTAGACTCAATAATGAGGCATACCTTCAGAAGGACCTGCCTCCTCTTCTTTAGGTGGCTAGGTAAGTAGGCAGTTTCACTTCTAGTGGCTCATATTAGTGCAATGAAAATACTTTTCTTTATCAGTGGCCTTCTTCTTCAGCTCTACCTTTTCTTCTTTCCTCCTACCTTCTACTTTTTCATAGACTTCTTCTCTTTCCAAACGACTTTCTCTTGGAAAAGAAGTCCATTCCATAGGCAAGCATTGAGCCTTTAGAACCTTTCATAGGAAACCTTAGTGGTAACTAGCATGTTCATAAGTTCAGCCAAGGAATTTTAAAGTTTATGCAAATGGTAGTTCATTATGAACTGTCCATATGCATCAGTCATAGATTTCAGAATTAATCATTCTATAGATTCAAGTCTAACCTCACTCCGAGCTTCTCAAGCTCTTCCAAATCCTTGATCATCATTAGACAATGATCTTAGACTGACTGACCCATCATGCATCTTAGCCTTGAACAGTCGTTTAGTGACTTGATACTGGCTGCGCCGACTCTATTCATCAAATATCTCCTGTAGGTGAGCCAACATTTAACGAGAAGTCTTGATATCTTCATGTTGGCGCTGAAGTTCGTCAGACATCAAGTCCAATATGTAATATCTGGCCTTGTTATCTTCGATCGTCCACTTATCCAGAGATGCTCTCTGTTCAGCGGTTGGACAAGCTGGTAAGATGGGAGGGTTCTGATCCAATACATGAGTTAACTTCTTGAAACCCAAATATTTTTGAAGTTCTAGAGTCAATCCTTATTAATTTGGGTTCCGGTCAGTCTATGGGTGTCCAGGATTTATGCTAGTGGGTTGATGCATACATTTCTATAGAGAGTCAAAGTTTCTAGTTAGATATTGTAATTAAGACTTAACCAATTTGTTTAGAAATTTTATTTTTAAACAGATTAGCTTTCATAATTTTCTTGGATCCCTACACTCTCTCTGTAGAGATGTAAAAATCTTCATGATTAATAATTTCTAGTGGATGGTGCAGTCCCACTGACTTACTCACCATCTCATCTAACAGTTATTGATGATGGGTTAGCCAATGAGTGAACAACTCTTGTTCAATGATTCTCTAATCATGATGCACCCAAATTTGGTCTCTAATTCATGAATCTCACCATATCAGAAATATTGATTCATACCTTAGTTAAGTCAGACCCATCATTTGCACAGATTGAATTTCTAATTGAGTCTCTTACCGTACCGAAAATATTGAGTTCAATCCATCCTCCAACTGTAGCATCTAATGCCCTAATAGACATGGTTGCATCTTTTTTGGTGCAAACTGGAAATGGCATCTGACGGCATCACTCCGATCTCCATGGCAAACTTCTTGTACCAAAATATCTCCTTCATAGCTTCTGACACAGCGATATATTCTGCCTCCATGATGGAATCTGCTATTACTATCTGCTTGGAACCTTTTCAACTGACAGCTCCACCATTGCACACAAACAGACTCCTAGATGTTGACTTTCGATCATCTACATCGGACATAAAATTTGAGTCTGTATATCCCTGAACTTAGAGTTCTACATTACCAAAGACCAACAACATATCCTTAGTTTTTCTCAAGTACTTAAGGATATATTTCACAAAAATCCAGTGTTCTTCACCTGGATTCGACTGATATCTGCTCGTGACACTCACAGCATGGGCTATATCAGGTCGTGTACATAACATGGCATACATGAGGCTCCCTATTGCTGAAGCATAAGGGATCTTGCTCATGCATTCTATTTCCTCAGGTGTGCTAGGGCACATCTTCTTGGAAAGATGAATGCCATGTCTGAAGGGTACTAAACCCCTCTTAGAGTTTTCCATGCTAAACCTCTTTAGCACTTCCTCTATGTACATCTTCTATGAAAGTCCTAGCATCCTATTCGGTCTATCTCTATAGACCTTAATTTCTAGAATAAAGGATGCTTCTCCTAGGTCTTTCATGGAGAATTCTTTAGATAACCATATTTTAACTATGGTCAACATGGAAATATCATTTTCAATAAGAAGAATGTCATCCACGTACAATACGAGGAAGACAACAGTGCTCCCACTGATCTTTTTGAAGACACATGGCTCCTCCTCGTTCTTGATGAAATCAAATATTTTGATCACATCATTAAAATGAGTATTCCAGCTCCGAGATGCTTGCTTAAGTTCATATATGGACCTTTGCAGCTTGCATACCTTATGATCATCATCACTGGATGTGAAACCTAGCGGCTGTTCCATATAGATATCTTCCTCAAGATATCCATTTAAGAATCATTTTCACATCCATTTGCCATATTTCATAATCGAAATAGGCTGCAACAGCAAGCAATGTGCGGATGGATTTTAGCATAGCTACTGGCGAAAAGGTATCCTGATAGTCAATGCCTTCGCGTTGACTATAACCTTTTGCCACTAATCTAGCTTTGAATGTCTCCACATTTCCATCTGCACCAATCTTTCTCTTGTAGATCCATTTACACCCAATAGGTACTATACCTTCTGGTGGATCTACCAAGGTCCAGACTTGGTTTGAGTGCATCGAGTCAATTTCTGACTTCATTGCCTCTAACCATTTCTCAGAGTCGATATCTGATATTACCTCGTTATAGGATTTTGGGATCATCACCATGAACCCCATTACCTACGAGGAATATTTTCTCTACTTTCTCTGAAATAGTACCTAAGTACCTCTCAGGGGACAAAAAACTCTTTTCGATCTACGAGGTGGAGGAGGTAGTGATTGGATTGGCTTAACCTGATTTGGTTCCATTTGGTCCTTAGCTCGTTGCTCTTGTGAGACTTTCTCATCGAGCTTGATCTGCTTTCCAATGCCGCTATCTTGAATAAACTATTTTTCAAGAAAGATGGCATGTCGACTCACAATCACATTGTGATCTTCTAGAATGTAGAAATAATATCCTAATGACTCTTTAGGATATCCTATAAATCGAGCTCTAAAGGACCTAAAGTCTAACTTGTCCACTTATTGTCTTTTGACATGAGCCGGACAATCCCAAATTCTGAGATGACTCAGACTTGGTTTCTTACCATGCCATATCTCATATGGTGTGGTAGGAACGATTTTAGAAGGAACCCTATTCAGTAAGTATATTGCAGTTAACAAACAGTATCCCTAAAAAAAATCAGGAAGGTCTGTGAAGCTCATCATGGATCGGACCATATCTAATAGGGTTCCGATTCCTCCATTCTGAAACCCCATTGAGTTGAGGTATTCAGGTGGAGTCCATTGAGAGACTATGCCATTTTTCTTGAGATAGTCCAGGAATTTCTCGACTAAGGTATTCACCTCCTCGATCTGATCGAAGAACCTTAATGAATTTTTCAGTTTGCTTTTCTACTTCATGTCTGAATTCTTTGAACTTTTCAAAAGCTTCAGACTTGTGTCTCATAAGATACACATACCCATACCTAGATAAATCATCGGTAAAGATTATGAAGTAGACAAAATTGCCTCTAGCCGGCACATCAAATGGGCCGCACACATCTGTATGTACTAGGGCAAGAAGATTCATGGCCCTTTCCCCATGTCCTACAAAAGGAAGTTTAGTCATTTTGCCATGAAGACAAGGATTCACAAATTGGATATGACTCAAAAGTCAATGGACTCAATAGCCCATTTTTCTCCAATTTGTTAATCCTATCTTCTGCTATATGACCTAATCTTAGGTGCCATAGATACCTATCATTTGGACTATCCCTAGGACGTTTTGATTTTATGGCATTCATATTTTGCTCAAAATTAAAAATAGATACATCAACATGTAACTGATAAAGATCGTTAATAAGAAAACCACTTGCAATTTTATTTCTTTCATAAAGAATGTTACAATGGTCCTTAAGAAAACTAATTACATAGCCTTCTAATGCAAGGAAAGAAATAGAAATCAAATTTCTGCTTGCTGCAGGCACATAATAACAGTCTTTTAATACTAAGTCTAAATCAGATGGTAGTCGAAGAGGGATATGTTTTCATGGCCATGGCAGCAACTCTTGCTCCATTTTCGATGCGTAGGATCATCTCACCATCCCTCAGCCTCCTGCTATCCTCAAGATCCTGCATAGAAGTGCACAAGTGAGCACTAGAATCAGAGTCAAGCACCCAACTGGATGCAGAAGAAACCATAAGGTTAGACTCAATAATGAGCATACCTCCAGAAGGACCTGCCTCCTTCTTCTTTAGGGTGGCCAGGTAAGTAGGGCAGTTTCACTTTCAGTGGCCATCATTATTGCAATGAAAATACTTTTCTTTATCAGTGGCCTTCTTCTTCAGCTCTGCCTTTTTCTTCTTTCCTCCTTCCACCTTCTACTTTTTCATAGACTTCTTCTTCTTTCCAAAAGACTTTCTCTTGGAAGAAGTCCATTCCATAGCAAGCACTGAGCCTTTAGAACCTTTCATAGAAAGCTCAGTGGTAACCAGCATGTTCATAAGTTCAGCCAAGGAATTTTAAAGTTTATGCATATGGTAGTTCATGATGAACTGCCCATATGCATCAGTCAAGGATTGCAGAATTATATCATTCTATAGATCCAAGTCTAACCTCACTCCGAGCTTCTCAAGCTCTTCCAAGTCCTTGATCATCATCAGACAATGATCTTGGACTGACTGCCCATCATGCATCTTAGCCTTGAACAGTCGTTTAGTGACTTGATACTTGGCTGCGCGACTCTATTCATCAAATATCTCCTGTAGGTGAGCCAACATTTGGCGAGCAGTCCTGATATCTTCATGTTGGCGCTGAAGCTCATCAGACATCAAGTCCAATATGTAATATCTGGCCTTGTTATCTTCGATCGTCCACTTATCCAGAGATGCTCTCTGTTCAGCGGATGGACAAGCTGGTAAGGATGGGAGGGTTCTGGATCCAATACATGAGTTAACTTCTTGAAACCCAAAATATTTTTGAAGTTTTAGAGCCAATCCTTATAATTTGGTTCGGTCAGTCTATGGGTGTCCAGGATTCGTGCTAGTGGGTTGGATGCATACATTTTTCTATAGAGAGTCAAAGTTTCTAGTTAGATATTGTAATTAAGACTTAACCAATTTGTTTAGAAATTTTATTTTTAAACAAATTAGCTTCCACTATTTTCTTGGATCCCTACACTCCCTCTGTAGAGATGCAAAAATCTTCATGATTAATGATTTCTAGTGGATGGTGCAGTCCCACCAACTTGACTCATCACCTCACCTAACAGTTATTGGATGATGGGTTAGCCAATGAGTGAACAACTCTTGTTCAATGATTCTCTAATCATGGTGCACCCAAACTTGGTCTCTAATTCATGAATCTCACCATATCCAGAAATATTGATCCACTCCTTAGTTAAGTCAGACCCACCATTTGCACAGATTGGAATTTCTAATTGAGTCTCTTCACCGTATCCGAAATATTGAGCCCAATCCATCCTCCAGCCCTGTAGCATCCTAATGCCTAATAGACATGGTTGCATCTTTTTGGTGCAACTGAACCACTGTAATCCAGTCAAGAACAATCAACCCTCGAGAAGGGCCCATACATCTACAATGGTGGAAGATCTTAGACTTAATCTTTTCTTAGGAAGAATTTGATTTAGGTCTCATTAAACTAGACTTGACATAGTCATAACCATTATGACTAACCTAGTGGCATGGGTTAGCTCGGATTATTGACCACCTCAGATTCAGAACTGAGTCAACAAACATGGCCAGGTAAGTGAGATCGGTGGAAGGGATATGCCATTAACTCGACAAGAATGCATTCGAGTTCGAGTAGCTCCCAATTAAAAATCAGTCGGATCGTATCTGCCAAACTTACCTTAGACACCAAATTGTTGAGCCAGAATCAATTCGGGTTAGCCTACAATCCAGACTCTAACCACTGAGCCTAATTAGGTCTTAGCTTGATCGATCACTCACGTGACTCGATCTTGACCCAGACTTAATCCTATTAGGCTGGTCAATTTAAGCATTGTTGATCCCATCTAACCAACTCTTGATTCGATTTGATCAACCGCTTAGACCTAATTGAGCTACCCAAGCTCGAACCCAATTTTATGAATATGTCTTAGATTCTAAAATTCTCAATTTTAGACCTAATTAATATTTTCATAATCTTAATTCTTAATTAAGTTAGGGTTCATAAACAAAATATGCAAATAAATCCTAGGGTTTCAGGAATCTAGGGTTTTGCAGAAAGTAAGTTTTCAATTTCTGATTAAGGAACGAATGCGCAGCACCCCTACACATCATAAGAACACCCCATCGAATGGAGAGGAGAGGGTCTTTAAACCCTACTTTATTCTTATGATCGGACGGCCAAGGAGAACGTCTTAATCAGAAATACAACTAATCTACAAAAACTAATTAGATCTAAGCATATATCTCATATAAGAAAAAAAATTGATCTAATTAAAACATATTTTATATACATCATCATGTATCATGCATGCATGTTTTTTAAATCTAAATTATCTCATAATCATCTAAAAAATTAAATTTAAATTTGATCATATCAAATAAAATTTAATCTAGACCCTTTTGTAGAACTATTCTACAACTAGTCTAAACATGCAACTATCATATCTCATATGAATAAATTAAATTTAATTTATTTTTTATTTTTAGATCTAATTATAATATTTATAAGATTAAAAAATAATAAATAAATAGATCTAAAAATTATATTTAATTAAATAAAAATTATAATTATACTAGACTACACATAGAATAATTCTATTTCTAGTCTAGTCATGTATCTCATACATTTTAGATCTAGATTAATTAATTTTAATTTTTTAATTTTTTGATTTCAAATCTAATTACATCTTATGTGATATCTGAAATTACTAATTTATTAGATTAAATTAGATCTAAATAAATTTTATAAGAACCTAGCACTGATACCAGTTAAAGGAAAATCCTGAATTTTTAGGGTCAAGTTCGTTCAGATCTGATTAGATCTAAAGACATATTTCAAAAATTTTTTCTTAGATTCTAATCAGATCTGATATTTTTTAAATTTAATTTTATGATTTGATAAATTAAAAAATTAAATTAAATTAAATCTAAATTAATTTTATCTTGATTCTGGGTAATCTGATTACCCATTGTTGATCCTGCTGAAGCCCTGAGGTTCTGGAATCTAGCCATATAAATGCCTGACCTCTACCGATATCCACTTGATTTGAATCTAAAGATCTTCTTCTTCTCTTTCTTTTCTTTAAGAATTAGATCTAGATCTAATTTGGAGAATCTTTGAAACTCCTTTCGAAGATCAGCAGTCGTCTCTGCAGCAGTGCTGCCTTCTTTCTTTCTCGTCAGCCTTTTCTTGCCTGAATCGCACTAATCTGAAGCCCAACTATCCTTGGGCATGGAGAGGAGAGAGATGGCTAGAAGGTGGTATGGAGAAGAGAGAGGGACAGCCTTGGGGCATGGCTAGGAGAGGAGTCTCTAAAAAGTGGGTGCAGATAGGTCTTTATATAGACCCTACTGCACCATGTAGTGCCACATCACCCCGACCAATCACATTACTTCATGCAATTAGATTTAAATCTGATTGATGGGATGACATCACTTGATCCAATCAGATGAGAGACCCATAGATTCATCCTTAGATGGCGTCTAAGACTGGTCAAAGTCTATAGATGAGGGTCACCTAGTTTGAATCCAAGAAGCAGCCAGGAGTCCCATCCGTATGGGACTCCAGGCATCCCTATCCATGGGCGCACGCCATCCAAGGCATGCACCTCCTCCTTTCAAATTTTTAGGGAGGGGACAAGCCCCTATCTACTCTCTAATAAGTGCATGACACATGAGCAGATGTCCAAGGGTCAAAGGACAATATTTGACCAAGTCAAAGGACAAAAATTAGCAGGTGATGAAAAATGGCAAGTGTTGTCTTAAATTTATCTCATAAATTAAGATAATCCTTTTCTAACTTGGACAAGCTCCAGTCAGACCAGATAAAAATACTTGAGTATAAACTCATTTGGCTCAGTCGAGATAATTTTTATGATAGAAAAAGAACGTTAGGCTTAATCGTGTGCTAGCACGATTTCTTTGAACCTAATTGAATCTTATTCAAATCAATTGAACTGGATTAGTCCAATTGATGATATCCAGAGCCAAACCCTTATCTATGTGATCTAGTTAGGTTCAGTTCTATATGATAATGGGATATGTCATAATCTCCATCATCGATATCATCGAAACTTCTTTCGATGGATCAGAACTCTTCTGATTCAGACAACTTAGAATGATTGATCATCTAAATCATTCTAATTGCTTCTAAAATCCTCCAATGACACCTAGCAGTATATGATGGCAATCCATCAAAAATTAAAAATAAACCACTCGGTGCAGCTACTTGTGTGATTAAGTTCTTCTATCTTGATCCCTGATCAGATTAGGATTAAGGTGAACTCGTCAAACCTTAATTTCTATCATATGATTTAATCATTTGATTCAAGTCCGATGTGAAAATCTTAATAGAAACTCTTTCTATTATTTTACTCTCTGCCATGGCCATGGGCTTATGGACTTGATTCTCATGATCATCATAGGACTGCTCCTCATCCACCGAGGTAGATAGATTCTATCTTGGTACAATCTAATTCCTACAACGAACATGCTATAGCCAACATACACCTCAGGATTTTGAATGGCTGAGAGACCAAGTCATGGTGTAGTCAAACTATAACACTCTCAAGATGAACTATCGATGCACCTTAGGCCAAAGAACAGATACACCACTACAGCATCGAGTCAGTCTTCGATGAGAAGGTAGACTTCCTTATGACTACTTGAGGTGGTCACGCTCAGTGCCCTCGTTCTCTAATGAGTACCTGTACGCTCGCTTCGATGTCTCTACACCGCAGACTCAAGACTCATCTACTATAAAAAAGTGTTTGTATGCTAACCTTTCAGATCAGTCATCATCCTCATGATAATCCTACGGTCAGGAGCATTTTATGAGTTAATAAGTGAAAATTCATGTCTTAAATTTTTAACTCTTAAAAATATGAATTATCATTACCATTAACTCAAGGGATGTATCACAGATACTAAATACACATATGTGATAGAAAATAATTAATTTTATTATTTATAGTCAAAATTATAATTTTTTTCTTAGAAGTGTATTACAAGTGTCAGCCAATTCTGGCTTCTAGGGCACACATATCTAACAAACTTCTACTTGACCTAAAGCCAATTGGCTACAAATCTAAGTCCCATCTTCTCAAGGTGGGCTTTGATCTTGTGCTGGCCCAACGGCTTTGTAAGTGGATCCGCCACATTATCTGCGGAGTTGACTCTTTTGACCTCGACGTGACCCTTTTTGAGATAATCGTGGATGAGGTGGTATCGCCTCTCGATGTGCTTGGATTTTTGGTGGGATCTCGGCTCCTTAGCAAGGGCTATGGCGCCATTATTATCACAGTACAGAGGAATGGCATCTGATGGCATCACTCCGATCTTCGTGGCAAACTTCTTGTACCAGAATGCCTCCCTCATAGCTTCTGATGTAGCGATATATTCTGCCTCCATGGTAGAATCTACTATTACTGTCTACTTGGAACTTTTTCAACTGACAGCTCCACCACTGCACACAAACAGACTCTCAGATGTCGAATTTTGATCATCTATATCGAACATAAAATTTGAGTTTGTATATCCCTGAACTTGAAGTTCTCCATTACCAAAGACTAACAACATATCCTTAGTTCTTCTCAAGTACTTAAGGATACATTTCATAGAAGTCCAGTGTTCTTCACTTGGATTCGATCGATATCTACTCGTGACACTCACAGTATGGGCTATATCAGATCGTGTACATAATATGGCATACATGAGGCTCCCTATTGCTGAAGCATAAGGGATCTTGCTTATGTATTCTATTTCCTCAGGTGTGCTAGGGCACATCTTCTTGGAAAGATGAATGCTATGTCTGAAGGGTACTAAATCCCTCGAGAGTTTTTCATGCTAAACCTCTTTAACACTTCCTCTATGTACATCTTTTGTGAAAGTCCTAGCATCCTATTCGGTCTATCTCTATAGATCTTAATTCCTAGAATAAAGGATGCTTCTCCGAGGTCTTTCATGGAGAATTCTTTAGATAGCCACATTTTTACTATGGTCAACATGGGAATATCATTTCCAATATGGAGGATGTCATCTACGTACAATACGAGAAAGACAACAGTACTCCCACTAACCTTTTTGAAGACACATGGTTCCTCCTCATTCTTGATGAAACCAAATATTTTGATCACATCATTAAAATAAGTATTCCAGCTCTGAGATGCTTGCTTAAGTCCATATATGGACCTTTGCAGCTTGCATACCTTATGATCATCATCACTGGATGTGAAACCTAGTGGCTGTTCCATATAGATATCTTCCTCAAGATATCTATTTAAGAACGCTATTTTTACGTCCATTTGTCATATTTCATAATCGAAATATGCTACAACAGCAAGCAATGTGTGAATGGATTTAAGCATAGCTACTGGCGAAAAGGTATCTTGATAGTCAATGCCTTCACGTTGACTATAACCTTTGGTTACTAATCTAGCTTTGAATGTCTCTACATTTTCATCTACACCAATCTTTCTCTTGTAGATCCATTTACATCCGATAGGTACTATACCTTCTAGTGGATCTAGCAAGGTTCAGACTTGGTTTGAGTGCATCGAGTCAATTTCTGACTTCATTGCCTCTAACCATTTCTCATAGTCGATGTATGATATCGCCTCGTTATAGATTTTGGGATTATCGCCATGAACCCCATTACCTACGAGGAATATTTTTCTACTTTCTCTAAAATAGTACCTAAGTACCTCTCAGGAAGATGGAAAACTCTTTCCGATCTACGAGGTGGAGGAGGTAGCGACTGGATTGGCTTAACCTGATTTGGTTCCATTTGGTCCTTAGCTCGTTGCTCTTGTGAGACTTTCTCATCGAGCTTGATCTACTTTTCAATGCTGCTATCTTGAATAAACTATTTTTCAAGAAAGATGGCATATTGACTCACAATCACATTGTGATCTTCTGGAATGTAGAAATAATATCCTAATGACTCTTTAGGATATCCTATAAATCGAGCTCTAAAGGACCTAAAGTCTAACTTGTCCGCTTGTTGTCTTTTGACATGAGCCGGACAACCCCAAATTTTGAGATGACTCAGACTTGATTTCTTACCATGCCATATCTCATACGGTGTGGTAGGAACGATTTTAGAAGGAATCCTATTCAGTAAGTATATTGCAGTTAACAAACAGTATTCCCAAAAAAATCAGGAAGGTCTGTGAAGCTCATCATGGATCGGACCATATCCAATAGGGTTCGGTTCCTTTGTTCTGAGACCTCGTTGAGTTGAGGTGTTCCAGGTGGAGTTCATTGAGAGACTATGTCATTTTGCTTGAGATAGTCCAGAAATTTTTGACTAAAGTATTCACCTCCTTGATCTGATCGAAGAATCTTAATAGATTTTTCAGTTTGCTTTTCTACTTCATGTCTGAATTCTTTGAACTTTTCAAAGGCTTCAGACTTATATCTCATAAGATACACATACCCATACCTAGATAAATCATCGGTAAAGGTTATGAAGTAGACAAAGTTGCCTCTAGCCGGCACATCAAATAGGCCATACATATCTGTATGTACTGGGGCAAGAAGATCCATGGCCCTTTTCCCATGTCCTACAAAAGGGAGTTTAGTCATTTTGCCATGAAGATAGGATTCATAAATTGGATATGACTCAGAAGTCAATGGACTTAATAGTCCAATTTTTTCTAATTTGTTAACCCTATCTTCTGCTATATGATCTAATCTTAGGTGCCATAGATATCTATCATTTGGACTATCCTTAGGAGGTTTTGATTTTATGGCATTCATATTTTGCTCAAAATTAAAAACAGACACATCAACATGTAACTGATAAAGACCGTTAATAAGAAACCACTTGCAATTTTATTTCTTTCATAAAGAATGTTACAATGGTCCTTAAGAAAACTAATTACATAGCCTTCTACTGCAAGGCAAGAAATAGAAATCAAATTTCTGCTTGCTGTAGGTACATAATAACAGTCTTTTAATACTAAGTCTAAACCAGATGGTAGTCGAAGAGGATATGTTCCTACAGCCACGGTAGCAATTCTTGCTCCATTTTCGATGTGCAGGATCATCTCACCATCCCTCAGCCTCCTGCTATCCTCAAGACCCTGCATAGAAGTGCACAAGTGAGCACTAGAACCAGAGTCAAGCACCCAACTGGATGCAGAAGAAATCATAAGATTAGACTCAATAATGAGCATACCTCCAGAAGGACCTGCCTCCTTCTTTAGGGTGGCCAGGTAAGTAGGGCAGTTCTGCTTCCAGTGGCCGTCATTGTTGCAATGAAAATACTTTTCTTTGTCAGCGGCCTTTTTCTTCAGCTCTGTCTTTTTCTTCTTTCCTCCTTCTACCTTCTGCTTTTTCGCAGACTTCTTCTTCTTTCCAAAAGACTTTCTCTTGAAAGAAGTCCATTCCATAGCAAGCACTGAGCCTTTTGAACCTTTCATAGAAAGCTCAGCGGTAACCAGCATGTTCATAAGTTCGACCAAGAAATTTTAAAGTTTATGCATATGCTAGTTTATGATGAACTGTCCATATGCATCTGTCAAAGGTTGCAGAATTATATCATTCTGTAGATCCAAATCCAACCTCACTTCGAGCTTCTCAAGCTCTTCCAAATCCTTGATCATCATCAGATAATGATCTTAGACTGACTGCCCATCATGCATCTTAGCCTTGAACAATTGTTTAGTGACTTGATACTTGGCTGTGTGACTCTGTTCACCAAACATCTCCTATAGGTGAGCCAACATTTGACGAGCAGTCCTGATATCTTCATGTTGGTGCTTAAGTTCATCAGACATCGAGCCCAATATGTAATATCTGGCCTTGTTATCTTCGTCTGTCCACTTATTCAGAGACGCTCTCTGTTCAGCGGTTGGAAGGTGGAAGGGTCCTGATCCAATACATGAGTTAACTTCTCAAAATCCAAAATAATTTTGAAGTTTCGGAGCCAATCCTTGTAATTTGGTCTGGTCAGTCTATGGGTGTCCAGGATTCGTGCTAGTGGATTAGATGCAGACATTTTTCTGTAGAGAGTCAAAGTCTTTAGTTAGATATTGTAATTAAGACTTAACCAATTTATTTAGGAATTTTATTTTTAAATAAATTAGCTCCCATTATTTTCTCGGATCCCTACACTCCCTTTGTAGAGATGCAAAAATCTCCATGATTAATGATTTCTAATGGGTGGTGCAGTCCCACCGACTTACTCATCATCTCACCTAATAGTTATTGGTGATGGGTTAGCCAATGAGTGAACAACTCTTGTTCAATGATTCTCTAATCATGATGCACCCAAACTTGGTCTCTAATTTATGAATCTCACCGTGTCCAAAATATTGATCCACTCCTTAGTTAAGTCAGATCCATCATTTGCACAGATTGGATTTTTAATTGAGTCTCTCACCGTATTCAAAATATTGAGCCCAATCCATCCTCCAGCCTATAGCATCCAATGCCTAATAGACATGGTTGCATCTTCTCGGTGCAACTGAACCACTGTAACCAGCCAAGAACAATCATCCTGGGAAGGGCTCGCACATCTACAATGGTGGAAGATCGTAGACTTAATCTTTTTTTAGGGAGATTTGATTTAGGTCTCATTAAACTATACTTAACATAGTCATAATCATTATGACTAACCTAGTGGCATGGGTTAGCTCGGATTATTGACCATCTCATATCAGAACTAAGTCAACAAACATGGCCAGGTAAGTGAGACTGGTGGAAGGGATATGCCATTAACTCAACAAAAATACATTCGAGTCGAGTAGCTCTCAATTAAAAATCAGTCGGTTGTATCTGCCAAACTTACCTTAGATACCAAATTGTTGAGCCAGAACCAATTGGCTTAGCCTATAATCTAAACTCTAACCACTGAGCAAAATTAGGTCTTAGCTTGATCGATCACTCATGTAACACGATCTTGACCCAGACTTAATCCTATTAGGCTGGTCAATTTAAGCACTATTGATCCCATCCAACCAACTCTTGATTCGGTTTGATCAACCGCTTAGACCTAATTGAGCTATCCAAGCTCGAACCCAATTTTATGAATATGTCTTAGATCTGAAATTCTTAATTTTAGACCTAATTGATATTTCATAATCTTAATTTTCAATTAAGTTAGGGTTCACAAACAAAACATGTAAATAAGATCCTAGGGTTTCAGGTCTAGGGTTTTGTAGAAAGTAAGTTTTCAATTTCTGATTAAGGACGAATGCGCAGCACCCCTACACATCGTAAGAACACCCCATCGGATGGGAGGAGAGGATCTTTAAATCCTACTTTGTTCTTATGATCAGACGGCCAAGGAAAATGCCTTAATCAGAAATACAACTAATCTATAAAAACTAATTAGATCTAAGCATATATCTCATATAAGAAAAAAATTGATCTAATTAAAATATGTTTTATATACATCATATGTATCATGCATGCATGTTTTTCAGATCTAAATAATCTCATTATCATCTAAAAAATTAAATTAAAATTTGATCATATCAAATAAAATTTAATCTAGACCCTTTTGTAGAATTATTCTACAACTAGTCTAAACATGCAACTGTCATATCTCATATAAATAAATTAATTTAATTTATTTTTTTATTTTTATATCTTATTATAATATTTATAAGATTAAAAAATTATAAATAAATAGATCTAAAAATTATATTTAATTAAATAAAAATTATGATTATACTAGACTACACATACAACAATTCTATTCCTAGTCTAGTCATGTATCTCATACATTTTAGATTTAGATTAATTAATTTTAATTTTCTAATTTTTTAATTTTAGATCTAATTACATCTTATGTGATATCTGAAATTACTAATTTATCAGATTAAATCAAATCTGAATAAATTTTATAAAAATCTAGCTCCAATACCAGTTGAAGGGAAATCCTAAATTTTTGAGGTCAGGTTCATTCATATCTGATTGAATCTAAAGGCATATTTTAAAAATTTTCTCTTAGATTCTAATCAGATTTGATATTTTTTAGATCTAATTTTATAATTTGACAAACTAAAAAATTAAATTAAAATAAATATAAATTAATTTTTTCTTGATTTTGGGTAATTTGATTATCCGTTGTTGATCCTACTGAAGCCTTGAGGTTCTGGATCTAGCCATGTAAGTGCTTGACCTCAATCGGTATCCACTCAGACTAGATCTAGAGATCTTCTTCTTCTCTTTTTTTTTTTAAAAATTAGATCTGGATCTGATTTGGAGGATCTTTAAAACTTCTTTCAAAGATCAGCAGTTGTCTCTGCAGCAGTGCTGCCTTCTTCCTTTCTCGTCAGTCTTTTCTTATCTTAATCACACTAATCTGAAGCCCAACTATCCTTAGGCGTGGAGAGGAGAGAGATGGCTAGAAGGTGGCATGGAGAAGGGAGAGGGACAACCTTGGAGCATGGCTGGGAGAGGAGTCTCTAAAAAGTGGGCGTAGATCGATCTTAATATAGACCTTGCTGCACCATGCAGTGCCACATCATCCCAGCCAATCACGTTGCTTCGTGCAATCAGATTTAAATCTAATTGATGGGATGACATCACCTGATCCAATTAGATAAGAGAGCCATAGATTCATCCTTAGATGGTGCCTAAGACTGGTCAAAGTCTATAGATGAGGGTCACCTAATTTGAATCCAAGAAGCAGCCAGGAGTCCCATCTGTATGGGACTCCAGGCATCCCTATCCATAGGCGCACGCCATCCAAGGCATGCACCTCCTCCTTTCAAATTTTTAGGGAGGGGACAAGTCTCTATCTGCTCTCCAATAAGTAAATGACACATGGGCAGATGTCCAAGGGTCAAAGGTCAACGTTTGACTAAGTCAAAGGACAAGAATTAGTAGGTGATGAAAAATGGCCGGTGTTGTCTCAAATTTATCTCATAAATTAAGACAACCCTTTTCTAACTTGGACAAGCTCTAGTCAGATCAGGTAAAAGTACTTGGGTGGGCACAAACTCATTTGGTTCAGTCAAGATAACTTTTATGATAGAAAAAGAAGAACATTAGGCTTAATTGTGTGCTAGCACGATTTCTTTGAACCTAATTGAATCTTATTCAAATCAATTGAACTGAATTAGTCCAATTGATGATATCCAAAGCCAAACCCTTATCTATGTGATCCAGTTAGGTTCAGTTCTATATGGTAATGGGATATGTCATAATCTCCATCATCGACATCATCGAAACTCCTTTCGATGGATCAGAACTCTTCTGATTTAAACAACTTAGAATGATTGATCCTCTAAATCATTCTAATTACTCCCAAAATCCACCAATGACACCTAGCAATATATGGTGGCAATCCATCAAAAATTGAAAATAAACCTCTCAGTGCAGCTACTTGTGTGATTAAGTTCTTCTATCTTGAGCCCTGATCAGATTAGGGTTAAGGTGAACTCGTCAAACCCTAATTTCTATCATATGATTTAATCATTTGATTCAAGTCCGATGTGAAAACCTTAATAAAAACTCTTTCTATTATTTTACTCTCTGCCATGGCCATGGGCTTATGGACTTGATTCTCATGATCATCATAGGACTGCTCCTCATCCACCGAGATAGATAGATTCCATCTTGGTGCGATCCAATTCCTACAATAAACATGCTATAACCAACATACACCTCAAGATTTCGAATGGCTAGGAGATCGAGTCATGGTGTAGTCAAACTATAACACCCTCAAGGTGAACTAACGATGCACCTCAGGTCAAAGAACCAGACACACTACTGCAGCATCGAGTCAGTCATCGACGAGAAGGTAGACTTCCTTATGACTACTCGAGGTGGTCACGCTCAGTGCCCTCGTTCTCTAACGAGTACCTGTACTCTTTTTTCGATGTCTCTACATCGTAGACTCAAGACTCATCTACTATAAAAAAATATTTGTAAGCTAACCTTCCGGATCAATCACCATCCTCATGATGATCCTACGGTCAGGAGCATTTTATGAGTTAATAAATGAAAATTCATGTCTTAAATTTTCAACTCTTGAAAATATGAATTATCATTACCATTAACTCAAGGGATGTATCATAGACACTAAATACACATATGTGATAGAAAATAACCCATTTTATTATTTATAATCAAAATTATAATTTTTTTCTTAGAAGTGTATTACAAGTGTCAGCCAATTCTGGCTTCTAAGGCATACATATCTAACAAACTCTCACTTGACCTAAAGTCAATTGGCTACAAATCTAAGTCCCATCTTCTCAAGGTGGGCTTCGATCTTCTGCTGACCCAACGGTTTTGTAAGCAGGTCTGCCACATTATCTGCGGAGTCGACTCTTTTGACCTCGACGTAACCCTTCTCGAGATAATCGTGGATGAGGTGGTATTGCCTCTCGATGTGTTTGAATTTCTGGTGAGACCTCGGCTCCTTAGCAAGGGCTATGGCGCCATTATTATCGCAGTATAGAGGAATGGCATCTGATGGCATCACTCTGATCTTTGCGGCAAACTTCTTGTACCAGAATGCCTCCTTCATAGCTTCTGATGCAGTGATATATTCTGCCTCCATGGTGGAATCTGCTATTACTGTGTACTTGGAACTTTTTTAACTGACAGCTCCACCATTGCACACAAACAGACTCCTAGATGTCGACTTTTGATCATCTATATCGGACATAAAATTCGAGTCTGTATATCTCTGAACTTGGAGTTCTCCATTACCAAAGACTAACAACATATCCTTAGTTCTTCTCAAGTACTTAAGGATACATTTCGTAGAAGTCCAGTGTTCTTCACTTGAATTCGATTGATATCTGCGCATGATACTCACAGCATGGTCTATATCAGGTCGTGTATACAACATGGCATACATGAGGCTTCCTATTGCTGAAGCATAAGGGATCTTGCTCATGTGTTCTATTTCCTCAGGTGTGCTAGGGCACATCTTCTTGGAAAGATGAATGCCATGTCTAAAGGGTACTAAATCTCTCTTAGAATTTTTCATGCTAAACCTCTTTAACACTTCCTCTATGTACATCTTCTGTGAAAGTCCTAGCATCCTATTCGGTCTATCTCTATAGATCTTAATTCCTAGAATAAAGGATGCTTCTCCTAGGTCTTTCATAGAAAATTCTTTAGATAGTCACATTTTAACTGTGGTCAACATGGGAATATCATTCTCAATAAGGAGGATGTCATTCACGTATAATACGAGAAAGATAAAAGCACTCCCACTGACCTTTTTGAAGACACATGGTTCCTCATCATTCTTGATGAAATCAAATATTTTGATCACATCATTAAAATAAGTATTCCAGCTCTGAGATGCTTGCTTAAGTCCATATATGGACCTTTGCAGCTTGCATACCTTGTGATCATCATCACTTGATGTGAAACCTAGCGGTTCTTCCATATAGATATCTTCCTCAAGATATCCATTTAAGACGTCATTTTTATGTCCATTTGTCATATTTCATAATCAAAATAGGCTACAATAGTAAGCAATGTGTGAATGGATTTAAGCATAGCTACTAACAAAAAGGTATCCTGATAGTCAATGCTTTCACATTGACTATAATCTTTTGCCACTAATCTAGCTTTGAATGTCTCTACATTTCCATCTGCACCAATCTTTCTCTTATAGATCCATTTACACCCAATAGGTACTATACCTTCTGATGGATCTACCAAGATCCAGATTTGGTTTGAGTGCATCGAGTCAATTTCTGACTTCATTGCCTCTAATCATTTCTCAAAGTCGATATCTGATATCGCCTCATTATAGATTTTGGGATTATCGTCATGAATCCCATTACCTATGAGGAATATTTTCTCTACTTTTTCTAAAATAGTACCTAAGTACCTCTTAGGAAAATGGAAAACTCTTTTCGATCTATGAGGTGGAGGAGGTAGTGACTGGATTGGCTTAACCTGATTTGGTTCCATTTGGTCCTTAGCTCATTGCTCTTGTTAGATTTTCTCATCGAGCTTGATCTACTTTCCAATGCCACAATCTTGAATAAACTATTTTTCAAGAAAGATGGCATGTCGACTCACAATCACATTATAATTTTCTAGAATGTAGAAATAATATTTAATGACTCTTTAGGATATCCTATAAATCGAGCTCTAAAGGACCTAAAGTCTAACTTGTCCCCCTTATTATCTTTTGACATGAGCCGGACAATCCTAAATTTTGAGATGATTCAGACTTAGTTTCTTACCATGCCATATCTCATACGGTGTGGTAGGAAAGGTTTTAGAAGGAACCCTATTCAGTAAGTATATTGCAGTTAACAAACAGTATCCCTAAAGAAAATCAGGGAGGTATGTGAAGCTCATCATGGATCGGACCATATCCAATAGAGTTCGGTTCCTTCGTTCTAAGACCTCATTGAGTTGAGGTATTTCAGGTGGAGTTCATTAAGAGACTATGTCATTTTGCTTGAGATAGTCCAGAAATTTTCGACTAAAGTATTCACCTCCTCGATCTGATCGAAGAATCTTAATAGATTTTTCAGTTTGCTTTTCTACTTCATGTCTGAATTCTTTGAACTTTTCAAAGGCTTCAGACTTATGTCTCATAAGATACACATACCCATATCTAGATAAATCATCGATAAAGATTATGAAGTAGACAAAGTTGCCTCTAGCTGACATATCAAATAGGCCGTACATATCTGTATGTACTGGGGTAAGAAGATCCGTGGCCCTTTTTTCATGTCCTACAAAAGGGAGTTTAGTTATTTTGTCATGAAGACAGGATTCATAAATTGGATATGACTCGGAAGTCAACGGACTCAATAATCCAATTTTCTCTAATTTGTTAACCCTATCTTTTGCTATATGACCTAATCTTAGGTGCCATAGATACCTATCATTTGGACTATCCCTAGGAGATTTTGATTTTATGGCAATCATATTTTGCTCGAAATTAAAATCAGACACATCAACATGTAACTAATAAAAATCGTTAATAAGAAAACCACTTGCAATTTTATTTCTTTCATAAAGAATGTTACAATGGTCCTTAAGAAAACTAATTACATAGCCTTTTACTGCAAGGCAAGAAATAAAAATCAAATTTCTACTTGCTACAGGTACATAATAATATTCTTTTAATACTAAGTCTAAACCAGATGGTAGTCAAAGAGGATATGTTTCTACAGCCACGGTAGCAATTCTTGCTCCATTTTCGATGCACAGGATCATCTCACCATCCCTCAGCCTCTTGCTATCCTCAAGATCCTTCATAGAAGTACATAAGTGAACACTAGAGCCAGAGTCAAGCACCCAACTAAATGCAGAAGAAATCATAAGATTAGACTCAATAACGAGCATACCTCCAGAAGGACCTGCCTCCTTCTTCTTTAGGGTGGCCAGGTAAGTAGGGCGGTTCTGCTTTCAGTGGCCGTCATTGTTGTAATGAAAATATTTTTCTTTGTCAGTGGCCTTCTTCTTCAGCTCTGTCTTTTTCTTCTTTCCTCCTTCCAACTTCTGCTTTTTTGCAGACTTCTTCTTCTTTCCAAAAGACTTTCTCTTGGAAGAAGTATGTTCCATAGTAAGCATTGAGCTTTTTGAACCTTTCATGGAAAGCTCAGTAGTAACTAGCATGTTCATAAGTTCGACCAAGAAATTTTGAAGTTTATGCATATGCTAGTTTATGATGAACTGCCTATACGCATCAGTCAAAGGTTGCAGAATTATATCATTCTGCAGATCCAAATCCAACCTCACTCCGAGTTTCTCAATCTCTTCCAAATCCTTGATCATCATTAGATAATGATCTTAGACTGACTGCCCATCACGCATCTTAGTCTTGAACAATCATTTAGTGACTTGATACTTGGCTGTGTGACTCTATTCACCAAACATCTTCTGTAGGTGAGCCAATATTTGGCGAGTAGTCCTGATATCTTCATGTTGGTACTGAAGTTCATCAAACATCGAGCCCAATATGTAATATCGGGCCATGTTATCTTCGTCCGTCCACTTATCCAGAGACACTCTCTGTTCAGCGGTTGGAAGGTGGGAGGGTCCTGATCCAATACATGAGTTAACTTCTCAAAACCCAAAATAATTTTAAAGTTCTGGAGCCAATCCTTATAATTTGGTCTGGTCAGTCTATGGGTGTCCAGGATTCGTGCTAGTAGGTTGGATGCAGACATTTTTCTGTAGAGAGTCAAAGTTTCTAGTTAGATATTGTAATTAAGACTTAACCAATTTATTTAGAAATTTTATTTTTAAATGAATTAGCTCCCACTATTTTCTCGGATCCCTATACTCTCTCTGTAGAGATGCAAAAATCTCCATGATTAATGATTTTTAATGGGTGGTGCAGTCCCACCGACTTACTCATCACCTCACCTAACAGTTATTGGTGATGGGTTAGCCAATGAGTGAACAACTCTTGTTCAATGATTCTCTAATAATGATGCACCCAAACTTGATCTCTAATTTATGAATCTCACTGTGTCTGAAATATTGATCCACTCCTTAGTTAAGTCAGATCCATCATTTGCACAGATTGAATTTCTAATTGAGTCTCTCATCGTATCCAAAATATTAAGCCCAATCCATCCTCCAGCCTGTAGCATCCAATGCCTAATAAACATGGTTGCATCTTTTTAGTGCAACTGAACCACTGTAACCAGCCAAGAACAATCATCCTGAGAATGGTACGCACATCTACAATGGTGGAAGACCTTAGACTTAATCTTTTCTTAGGGAGATTTGATTTAGGTCTCATTAAACTAGACTTGACATAGTCATAACCATTATGACTAATCTAGTGGCATTGGTTAGCTCGGATTATTGACCATCTCATATCAGAATTGAGTCAACAAATATGACCAGGTAAGTGAGACTGATGGATGGGATATGCCATTAACTCGATAAGAATGCATTCGAGCCGAGTAGCTCTCAATTAAAAATCAGTCGATTGTATCTGCCAAACTTATCTTAGACACCAAATTGTTGAGCCAGAACCAATCGGGTTAGCCTACGATCTAGACTCTAACTACTGAGCCTAATTAGGTCTTAGCTTGATCGATCACTCATGTCACTTGAACTTGACCTAGACTTAATCCTATTAGGCTGGTCAATTTAAGCACTATTGATCCCATCTAACCAACTCTTGATTCGGTTTGATCAATCGCTTAGACCTAATTGAGCTATCCAAGTCCGAACCCAATTTTATGAATATGTCTTAGATCTGAAATTCTTAATTTTAGATCTAATTGATATTTCATAATCTTAATTCTCAATTAAGTTAGGGTTCACAAACAAAACATGTAAATAAGATCCTAGGGTTTCAGGATCTAGGATTTTGCAGAAAGTAAGTTTTCAATTTCTGATTAAGGACGAATGCACTGTACCCCTACACATCATAAGAACACCCCATCGGATGGGAGGAGAGGATTTTTAAATCCTACTTTATTCTTATGATCGGACGGCCAAGGGGAACGCCTTAATCAAAAATACAACTAATCTACAAAAACTAATTAGATCTAAGCATATATCTCATATAAGAAAAAAATTGATCTAATTAAAATATGTTTTATAGACATTATATGTATCATGCATGCATGCTTTTCAGATCTAAATTATCTCATTATCATCTAAAAAATTAAATTTAAATTTGATTATATCAAATAAAATTTAATCTGGATTCTTTTATAGAATTATTCTACAACTAGTCTAAGCATTCAACTATCATATCTCATATGAATAAATTAATTTAATTTATTTTTTATTTTTAGATCTGATTATAATATTTATAAGATAAAAAAATTATAAATAAATAGATTTAAAAATTATATTTAATCAGATAAAAGTTATGTTTATACTAGACTACACATACAATAATTCTATTCTTAGTCTAGTCATGTATCTCATACATTTTAGATCTAGATTAATTAATTTTAATTTTCTAATTTTTTGATTTTAGATCTAATTATATCTCATGTGATATCTAAAATCACTAATTTATCAAATTAAATTAGATCTAAATAAATTTTATAAAAACTTGGCTCTGATATCAGTTGAAAGAAAATCCTGAATTTTTGGGGTCAGGTTCGTTCAGATCTGATTGGATTTAGAGACATATTTTAAAATTTTTTTCTTAAATTCTAATCAGATTTGATATTTTTTAGATCTAATTTTATGATTTGATAAACTAAAAAATTAAATTAAATAAAAGATAAATTAATTTTATCTTGATTTTGGGTAATCTGATTACCTATTGTTGATCCTGCTGAAGCCCTGAGGTTCTGGATCTAGCCACGCAAGTGCTTGACCTCTATCGGTATCCACTCAGGTTGGATCTGAAGATCTTCTTCTTCTCTTTTTTTTTCTAAAAATTAGATCTGAATCTGATTTAGAGGATCTTCAAAACTCCTTTCGAAGATCAGCAGTCGTCTCTATAGTAGTGTTGCCTTCTTCCTTTCTCGTCAGCCTTTTCTTGCCTGAATCGCACTAATCTGAAGCCCAACTATCTTTGGGCGTGGAGAGGAGAGAGATGGCTAGAAGGTGGCATAGAGAAGGGAGAGGGATAGCCTTGGGGCATGGCTAGGAGAGGAGTCTCTAAAAGGTGGGCATAGACCGATCTTTATATAGACCTTGCTGCACCATGCAGTGCCACATCACCCCGACCAATCACGTTGTTTCATGCAATCAGATTTAAATCTAATTGGTGGGATGATACCACTTGATCCAATCAGATGAGTGACCCATAGATTCATCCTTAGATGGTGACTAAGACTGGTCAAAGTCTATAGATGAGGGTTACCTAGTTTGAATCCAAGAAGCAACCAGGAGTCCCATCCGTATGGGACTCCAGGCATCCCTATCCATGGGTGCACGCCATCCAAGGCGTGCACCTCCTCCTTTTAAATTTTTAGGGAGGGGATAAGTTTCTATCTACTCTCCAATAAGTGCATGACACATGGGTAGATGTCCAAGGGTCAAAGGTCAACGTTTGACCAAGTCAAAGGATAAGAATTAACAGGTGATGGAAAATGGTAGGTGTTATGTCAAATTTATCTCATAAATTAAGACAATCTTTTTTTGACTTGGACAAGCTACAATCAGACTAGGTAAAAGTATCTGAGTGAGCACAAACTCATTTGGCTCAGTCGAGACAACTTTTATGATAGAAAAAGAAGAACATTAGGCTCAATCGTGTGCTAGCATGATTTCCTTGAACCTAATTGAATCTTATTTAAATCAATTGAACTGGGTTAGTCCAATTGATTATATCTAGATCCAAATTCTTATTTGTGTGATCTAGTTAGGTTCGGTTCTATATGATAATGGGATATGTCATGATCTCCATCATCGACATCATCGAAACTTCTTTCGATGGATCAGAACTCTTCTGATTCAGACAACTTAGAATGATTGATCATCTAAATTATTCTAATTACTTCCAAAATCCACCAATGACACCTAGCAGTATATGGTGACAATCCATCAAAAATTAAAAATAAATCTCTCAGTGCAGCTACTTGTGTGATTAAGTTCTTCTATCTTGATCCTTGATCAGATTAGGGTTAAGGTGAACTCGTTAAACTCTAATTTCTATCATATGATTTAATCATTTGATTCAAGTCCGATGTGAAAACCTTAATAGAAACTCTTTCTATTATTTCACTCTCTACCATGGCCATGGGCTTATGGACTTGATTCTCATGATCATCATAGGGCTGCTCCTCATCCACCGAGGTAGATAGATTCCATCTTGGTGTGATCCAATTTCTACAATGAACATACTATAGCCAACATACACCTCAGGATTTTGAATGGCTAGGAGATCGAGTCATGGTGTAGTCAAACTATAACACCCTCAAGGTGAACTGCCGATGCACCTCAGGTCAAAGAACCAGACACACCACTGCAGCATCGAGTCAGTCATCGATGAGAAGGTAGACTTTCTTATGACTACTCGAGGTGGTCATGCTCAGTGCTCTCATTCTCTAACGAATACCTGTACTCTCGCTCCGATGTCTCTACACCATAGACTCAAGACTCATCTACTATAAAGAAGTGATTGTATACTAACCATCCGGATTAATCATCATCCTCATGATGATCCTACGGTCAGGAGCATTTTATGAGTTAATAAATAAAAATTTATGTCTTAAATTTTTAACTCTTAAAAATATAAATTATCATTATCATTAACTCAAGGGATGTATCACAGACACTAAATATACATATGTGATAGAAAATAATCTATTTTATTATTTATAGTCAAAATTATAATTTTACCCTTAAAAGTGTATTACAAGTGTCAGCTAATTCTGACTTCTAGGGCACACATATCTAACATTAATTACAGTATCTATATTTTTATAATGGATAAGGGATGGATGAAGTTTAGTAGGCTCTCATCAAAATATGAGGGTAGACTTTAAAAATTACTTGATTTTGCTATAGAAAAATTAAGGGACTGCAGACTTATCCAATATTCTTGTAAAAAGTATATAGGTGGACCGCGACTACCTCATCAAAATGTAAATAATCACCTCACTATTTATGACTTTAAATTTAATTATGAAATTTATTGGGATCAACATGGTGAGGGCATGCCACAAGGAGGCGATCAACATGATGGAGGAGTGGAACAAATGGTTCGTAAATTTTTTTTATTTGTTGGGCATAATGTCGGTGCATCTGCATCTATGCCTGATCCTGTGGTTAGTGAAATGACAAACAGTGAGGATGTGGAGAAGATTTGTAAGTTGATGAAGGATGCTAATATTTCATTATATCTTGGATGTCAAAAGATAGCAAAGCTTGAGCTCTTAATCTAGTTGTACCATGTGAAATGCTCCAATGGGTTCAGTAATAATGGAGTGAACTACATACTAGAGCTTTTGAAAGATGTTTTTCGAACAATGCATAAATCTTGAAGAATAATTATGAGACATCGAAGATTATTGAATAGTTAGGCTTTACTTACACCAAGATATATGCATGTCCTAATGATTGCATGCTCTACTGGGAGGGAGATGCCAACCAAAATGAGTGCACGAGGTATGGTGTATCAAAATGAAAATAGAATAAAGATGGCACATCAACCCGTATACCTCAAAAATTGATGTGGCACTTTTCTTTGATTTTGAGATTACAAAAATTGTTTATGTTGGCAAGGACATCAAAGAACATGAGATGACATGAAGAAGACCGAATAAAAAATGATGCATTGAGGCATCCAGCCGATGGAGAGGCATGGTAGAAGTTTAATGAAATACATCCTAATTTCGCACAAGAGATACGTAATGTGAGATTGAGCTTATCATACGATGGTTTCAATCCATTCAAGCATATGAATACCACCCACAGTGTATGGCCATTATTTGTTCATGTTTACAACCTCCCACCATAGATGTGTATGAAAAAATTCTTTGCTTTCATGATAGTGCTCATCCCTAGATCGATGGAGGTAGGTAATGATATTGATGTCTATTTGCAGTCTCTTATTGCCAAGCTAAAATAGTTGTGAAGCATTCAAAATGTTCCAACTTTTAATGCTTTGCTAAATGAGTCATTTTCCATGCATGTAATGCTTCTATGGATAATAAATGACTTTCCAGCTTATATCTTAATGTTGGGTTTAAGCATAAAAGGTGAGCTAGCATACCTAATTTATGAAAAAAATACCTGATCGAAAAGGTTGACATATCGAAGGAGCTTTAGCTTTATGGGGCATAGACATTTTTTATATCGAAACCATCCATATAGAAGGGATGCACGCTCTTTCGATGGCATTATTGAAGAAGGTGAGGTGCCTAGTTGGATGTCTTGGAGTGAGGTGTTGAGAAAATTGGATATGGTGCTTCCAAGTCTTGAGAGACCATAGGAGGAGCTAGGGTGTTGGCTCTGGAAGACTAGGATGGATATGAGTCCTAGAGCTAGGACAGAAGTTATCCTAGGTGAAGGTGGCGTTTAGCCTTGCATGGACTCGAGGTTCACGTGTGAGAATCTTGAAGAGCTTGGTAGGTGCTCCAAAAATTTGAAACACAAGACAGAGCAAAGGACCAAAGTCAGGAGAAGAATCTGCCAAGATAATGGGCTGACACACAGGCAGGTTGGCTCGGATATGCAGTCAAGCTGACTCGGACTGAAATTGAGTTAGCTCGGGGTGCAGCCGAGCCAGCTATCTCAAGCTGATAGAAGATAGGATTCGGACGAGATACAATCAAACCAGCTCAGCTCCTGATAGAGCCAGCTCGATGATGGCAAATAGAACTAGATAGGATTTTCTATTTGAGTCTAGGATAGATTTTTATCCTAGGGTCTTATGACATGAACTAATAAGGTCTTAAAGGGGCTAACTCATGTATGGATTGGATTCAGATCTAAGGGATGAGAGCATGTGAGACATATGTACATTGGCTCGATGAGTGCTTTCATGTATTGGATTATCCTAGAAGAGTTTTTCAGCTAGAATTTGGGTTTATTAGAATTCATGTGGTATAGTAGAAATCCTAGGATATATATAAATTCAGGTATTATAATTTTTACAAAGAGTGAAATATAATTAAGCTTTTCATCCTAAAAAAACTTTCTTCTTTTCTCTCTCTGATTTCAACTTTAAGCCCTACGTGCTAGCCATCTACTTGGTTCTTCTTCTCTCCAATAATTGATATCAAAGAGGTACCAAGATCCAACAGGTGGTATCATAGCCTGATTGAGCATGGAGGAAGAAGAAGTTTAGATTTCAGTAGAGATCAGTAGTGAAGTTCAGATCTAAAGGCTTTCTTCAGGCTTCGTAAGGAAGAAAGAGATCATAAGGCTACTGTCTACCAACCCTAGTCAAGGTATTTTTTTAGATCCATCTATTTGCTATTTTTGATTCATATGATCATGAAGAATAGTGGGTTAAAAATTGGATTTGAGAAGTTTGATGGAAAAAAAAAAATTATGATGTGGAAGGTTAGGATGGAGGATCTGCTAGTTCAGATGAGATTGGATTTGGCCTTGAAAGATAGAATGGAGGAGATGACAAACAAGGTGGGTGTCCTTGGATAAAAGAACATGTGTCATGATTAGAACTTGTTTGGTAGATGAGGTGCTATATGGCATGTTAGAGAAGAAGACACCTAAGGGTTTACGATTGAGGTTACGCCAGTTGTACATGAAAATGAATATGTGCAATAAATTAATGCTGAAGAAGCAACTGTACAACCTTCGGATGCAAGAGGACAAGGATGTTGTGGGGAATATTCAGTGGTTCAACCAGATGAGCATGGATTTGCTTAATATTAGGGTGGATCTCGAAGAGTAGGATAAAAGTTTATTGCTGCTATGTTCGTTATCTGGAAGTTTCGATCTATTGGTAATGACGTTATTGTATACTAAGAAGATGCTGGTATACGAGGAGATCGTATCAGTGCTAAGGTCCAATGAGAAGCGAGAATGGATGACGAAGAGGAAGATCTTCTAGGAGGGTCTCATGGTTTCAGAGAGGCCTAGGCAAGAAAAGAAGAAGGGTCAGCGAAAGGATAGCAAGGGATCTAAGAGATGCTTTAAGTATGATAAAGTAGAATATTTTAAGCGAGAATATTTGCTTTGGAAGAAGTGCAAGGAAGGAGAAAACTTGGATTTCATCGGTTCAGTCGTTGCAAGTAAAGAGTTGGATGAGCTCTTGGTTGTCTCAGAGGATCCCATGGGATGCGGTTTATCTGAGATGATTTTGGATAGGTCTGTGGAGTGCAAAGGGTCCGAAGGGGCAGTAATGGTGTCCGAGATGCAATGGTAGGCTCAGCAGTGCAGCATTGAGAGGTTGTCCTTAGGAGACTCGATTACAGAGTCAGCTTTTGTGATATCAAGGAGACTTTGGTTTCAGGTGGAGAACCGAATAGAGGTGGTTTCATAGATGAAGAGAGATGTGACAGAGTTCAAAGCGGAGGAGTGTAGGAGGACCAATATCCTAGCATCAATGTCGAAGATGCACAATTTCAGGTGAAGCAGCATGTGTGGGGGGACAAGCGAAGTTTTGAGGAGACTGTATCATGGTATGCAACAGGTGCCGGCATAGGATTACTGCAAATTCTTTAGAAAAATCTAGGATAGTTAATACGACTGCCATGCAGAAGGATGCTTACAACTACAAGGATGGTGCATAGAAGCAAACCAAGGTCTTCGATAGTGGAGATGGTCATTTCAAAGTTCTCAAAGGGAGCTCAGCAGTTGAAGAAAGATGGCAATGATAAGGTGTGCACAAGTAGCTATCAAGGCGTGCATCGATAGCGGGTTCGTGCAGAGGAACATTGCCAGGTGTGCCAAGACTCGAGCATACTAAGATGGAGATTATAGGATTTGATATGGTACTCCCAAGTCTTGAGAGGCCACAGAAGAAGCCAGGATGTTGGCTTCGAGAGACAAGGATGGATGTGAGTCTTTGGGTTGGGATAGGAGTTGTCCTAAGTGAAGGCGGCATGTAGCTCTGTCCGGACTCGAGGTTCAGGTATGAGAATCTTAAGGAGCTTGGTAGATACTCCAAAAATCTAGGACACAAGATGGAGTAAAGGACCAAAGTCAGGAGAAGAATCGGCCAAGATAAGAGGCTGACACACAGGCGAGCTGGCTCAGATATGCAGTCGAGCCAGCTTGGGCTAAGATCGAGCTGGTTGTCTTAGGAAGATAGAAGATAGGGTTCGAACGAGATACAGTCGAGCCAGCTCGGCTCATGATAGAGCCGGCTCGACGGTGGCGAACAGAACCAGATGGGATTTTTTGTTTAAGTCTAAGATAGGCTTTTATCCTGAGGTTTTAAGGCCTGAACCAATAAAATTTTAAGGGGGCTAACTCATGTATGGGTCAGGTTCAGATCTAAGGGATGAGAGCATGTGAGACATATGTACATGGGCTCGGTTAGTGCTTTCATGTATTGGATTAGCCTAGGAGAGTTTTTTAGCTGGAGTTTGGATTTATTAGGATTCATGTGGTATAGTAGAAATTCTAGGATATATAAACCTAGGTATTATAATTTTTATAAAGAGTGGAATACAATTGAACTTTTCTTCCTAAAAAACTCTCTTCTCTTCTTTCTCTGGTTCCAACTTTAAGCCCTAGGTGCCGGCCATCTACTTGGTTCTTCTTCTCTCTAATAATTGGTATTAGAGAGGTACTAAGATCCAATAGGATGGTCTCTATGTTGAATTTGGAAAAGATGATCTTATTGGTGGTAAGAAAAGAAAGCATCGATCAAAGGAAGATGACACATTTTTTAATTGGAGGAAAAAAATTATCTTCTTTGACTTGCCATATTGGGAGATAAATTTATTGCACCATTGTTTAGATGTAATGTATATTAAAAAGAACATGTGCGAGCTCCTATTGGCAACAATCTTGAACATCAAGGATAAAACCAAGAATGACTTGAATTCTTGATTTGACTTGAAAAGATGGGCTATTAGGAGATCACTCCATCTGGAGTCGGTAGGAAAAGAATAGTGGGGGCTCCGTCATGCATGCTATGTTATAAATGCCTCGGAACGGTTCACATTTTTTCTGTGTTGGAGAATGTAAAGATCCCAGATGGATACTCGAGTAACATATCAAAGAATGTGAATAGTAGGGATGTCAAACTTAGGGGATTGAAGACTCATGATTATCATGTGCTAATGTAGGAATTGATCCTAATAGCTATTCACCGCGTGTTGTCAAAAAATATCAAAATAGCTGTTATTCGTCTTTACAACTTTTACAGAGTATGAAGAGGTTGCTTAAGAAAGACAAGAAGAAATTGAAAGCAAGGGTGATAACTATATTATATGATCTAGAAAAGATATTTTCACCATCATTTTTCATGATTATGATGCATCTCACCGTGCACCTTATGGGAGAAGTTACGCTTGGAGGTTCAGTATTCTGTCGATGGATGTATCCTACTAAGAGAAATATTCAAACTCTGAAATCTTATGTAAGAAATATGAATCATCCGAAGGGATCCATAGCAGAAGGTTATTTGGATCAAGAGTATATGGATTTTTATATCATATATTTAATCAAGCTTGAGACATATCGTAATCGGTCAATGAAAAATCAGGATGATCAGTATGAACCAATTGAGCCTACATTTAAGTCCATTCCATAGTCAGGTGGACTTTCCACTTCATACTGTCTTACTGATTTAAGCATTGAGGAAAGAGATAAGATGCACCGCTACGTGCTCTTCAGCTATGATGTCATTGAGCCATACATAAGGTGAGTCACTCAGTCTTATTTATTTCATAATAATTAAAAAAAATATCTAATTATATCTAAATTTATTTTTTTATGCATGCAATAAATACAAAAAGGCCATAAGAATAGAATACGAAACTCTAAATATATGGAAGAAAGAGAAAATACATAGCAAAATTTTTTTTGAATGGTTCAAATATCATGTAAGCGATTATATATTCTTATATTGTATAACTTATTGGAACATGTTTCTAATTAGGTGTCATCTTCTTAATTAGGTATGGAGATTACCGCTCATTGATGTGAGCCTTGAAGTACATGCTCTTTCAATAGATCCTAATCATATCATGCGTGAGTATAAATAGCTCGTCATTAATGGCTACAGGTTTAATATGCACAATAGGTTTATAAATATAGCAACACAAAATAGTGGCATGATGTTGAGCGCCACCATTGGGTGTTATGCTAGCTTGAGGGATTCACAGCCTTGTATGGAGGATTTAAACTATTATAAGGAGGTGGAGAAGATAGTCATCTTGGACTACTATTCTAAAAGAAGGATTGCATTGATGAAGTGTGATTGGTTTAATACCTTATCACCATCAGGGATGAAGACTGATGAGTGTAGTTTTACTCTCATCAATATGCAATGCTATCTCCAAATTGAAGAACCATATATACTTGCCTCTCAAGCTAGTCAAGTCTTCTACATTAGTGATCCCTTAGAGCCTCAATAGGATGTTGTTATGAGGATTGTGCCTAGGCATATCTTTGATGATACCGAGATTGATGATGATGTTGGACCATGCATGCAAAGTGCTCCTTCAGGATCAAACTTACCTGGTACTGTTGAGGTCCCAGATACATTTGTTAGGAGAGATGATGATGTTAATATTGTAGATGCCACTAGGCGATGACTTCAACATTCTGGTATAAATATTAGAGTCTATTTATTGATATTCTACTAGTATTATTATTCAATATGTTATATTCGTTAATGTTCATTAACATTGTAGGTCATGATGGCACTGAAACGTCATCTAGCTTTCTCTCCCACTTCTCGACAGGTTACGTGGAGCTCCGTATTTGAGTCATAGTCGGAGCATACTCCATCCACCTCCGCATCGGCTGCCTAGGGACCATCGATATCTACTCCTCCACTAGCATCTGAGCCTCCACCATCAACCACATCTTCGACACATGCTCCACCTACCGATGAGTCTGCACTAGCATCCACATCACACAATCTCATGGCCAGTGAGTGTACATTTTTATTATGTTATTTATTTATTTATATAGTTATTGTATACTTATATATTTGTATAATATATTTTCATTGTAGGTGCATCATCTAGTAGTATATTTTGCGGTCCCACATGCATGTTGTATGTATGGAACCACCAGTATCAGATGATGGTGGAGTATGACTTGAAGGAGAGGCCAGTAGGGAAGACCGCATGGGAGATACATTTCTTTTTCAGAGAGCTTGTGAGGCAGTCCAACATCATTCCGGTACTACCCATAGACTGGTGATTGATGGATGCTGGTGTTAGAGACCGAGTGTGAAAAGATATATGGATAAGTGTATCTTAATTATATTTATGCATTTGATATGTTTATACTATTTTTTATTAGAATAATTTCGTAACTAACTTTTGATAACTTTATGCAGGGGAGGTACGATTTTTCAGATCGTAAGAAGGCTCGAGATGCCCGATTGAAGAAGATTGGAAAGTTGTACCAGAATTCAAGGTCAAGCTCCATAGAGAATTGCTCGAGCATCGACAGGACACTCCGAAGAAGCTTATTTCTTGGATACAGGACTGTCCCCTGAGTCAGTGGAAGGAGATGGTTAGACATTGGAGGAGCCAGATGTTCGAGATTTAATTTTTAATTTTTAAATTTTTTAATATACTTAAATTATGTTTAAATATTTTTTAAATACTTATTATTTATTTGAATACTTGTTAGTCTATCTTTCATCAGAACTGGATAGCTTAGGAATAAATGCACACTCTTGGTCATGAGTCTATGGCCAGTTGTATGCATAGAGAGATAATGAATTCTGAATCTTTTTAGATAAATTAAATTGATATCTTTTTTCATGTTTTTAATAAACTGATCAATTGTTATAGCTGATGAGAGATGGGATGATGCCCAGCCATAGCAAGATCTTCCAATCTAGCCATAAGGACAAGAAGGGCAGGCTGATGAATGCTACGATTGAAAGGATTTTTGTAAGTAATAAATATATTAGTATGATTAGTATTATAAATTTTTTTATAATATTTTATTTAAATTTATAATTATAGGAGCAGTTAGATATACTCATGAGTGAGGACTCGGACACCTCTGGCCCTCATGACCATCTATCTCAAGTCTTGGGGCCTGAGCACTCTGGAAGGATCCAATGCAGGCTTGGACATACGCCGATGAGCTACTGATCTGAGGCAAGCATCTGATCTTGATATGCTTCTGATGTCGTCAGTCGGGAGTAGCTTGAGGAGGTATTAGTGCAGGCAGCTCAGGCAAGGGCACATGCAGATCAAGCTATGGAGCAGACTACTCAGGATGAGGAGTACACATCTCAGCTATAGGATGTCCTGAGTGCCATGGTGATGAGGCTCAGCACGTATTTTAAAGCTAACTTCATGGGCCTTAAGGACATGTTGTCCAGCATTCCAGCTCCAACTCCTCTAGTCCAGCTCCTCCAGCTCCATTTCTTCTTGCTCTAGCTCCAGCTCCAGCTCCTCCAGCTCATGCTCCATCTTTCGGTGACGATAATGATATAGATTTAAGAGATTTTTGATGTATTTCTTTTAAAAAATATTATAATAAATTTTATTCAGTAATAAAATTTAAGCATTTAAAAATATTCTTATATTTATAATATTTTCTCATATTATATATTGAACCATATTTATCAGGTAAAAAAATTAAAAAAAATTATATTTTTTTATTATTCAAAAGCTATGATAGTGGTTGTAAAATGACTACTGTAGGTGTGTCAAGTGCTATTTTAGGTTACGTGCCAATCGCTACCATAATCTATCGTAGTGGTTAGAAAACCACTATTATAGGTCAATGGCAGTAGCTATAAAATCGCTGCCATAGGTGATCTATGACAGTGGTTAGAAAACTGCTACCATAATTTCTTATGACAGTGGTTTAAAATTGCTATAATAGGTTATCAATGGCAGCAGTTACAAAATTGCTGCCATTGACCTATGACAGTGGTTTGAAAATCGCTGCCATAGGTTATCTATGGTAGTGGTTTGAAAATCGCTACCATAAGTAGTCTATGGTAGCAATTTGTATAACCACTGCAATAACCGTTGCCATAGAGCTACGACGATGGCCGCAGTGGTAATGGTTAACTAACCGCTGCCATAGCCTATGATAGTGATTTGTTGGGCTATGACAACGACTGCAGTAGTGTGCTCTCAAACCTCAGGGAAATAAGAAGGCTAGCTGGAGTAGGAAGCCCAATAGGTGACAGCTTTAGCCTGCTGGCATGCAGGTAGAGCTGGCTTGGATATAGATCAAGCTGACTCGAGTTGAGATCGAGTCAACTCGAATCAAGATTGAGCCAGCTCTCTCAGGCAAATAGAAGACCGTGTTTGGAAATCTATGGCATGAGATGCTGTTGAGCCAGCTTGAATGCGGAAGATAGACCTACACGAAATTTTCTATTTGATCTTGGATTGGGTTTGATCCGAGGGGTCTTAAGGCTTGGTTTAAGAGGTCTTAAGGAGACTAATCTTTTGTTTAGACTGGGTAAGTCTGAAGAGATGTGTGCATATGAGACATGGGTTTACATGAGCTCGGGGAGTGCATCACTTTAGGTTAACCATTGGAAGTTTTTTTGAGCATTGGACTTGACCCATTTTGTATAGGTATATATACAATGTAATTAGGTTAAGAAATAGATAGTGAATGAAATATTGCTCTTTCTCCCCAGGGGATAGTCAAAGTCCCGAAAGGGCAAGAAGGAAGTGAAATGCTTCAAGTGCAATGAGATTGGCTACTTCAAGTGGGATTGTCCATTATGGAAGAAGAAGTAGGGTGAAAAGGTAGCATCTGATTCATTAAGTACAGTGGCTAATCATGAGGTGGAGGATGACCTTCTGATTGTGTCAGCTGGTCATAGGAGTGGCATAGAGGTATGGACTTTAGACTGAGCCTGTTCACATCATTACACTAAATAAATCTTGGTTTGCCACATATACCAAGATGAAGAAGAGGAGTGTGATACTAGAAGATGACCACCCATGCAAAGTTGCCAGCATAGGGACAATTTGGGTGCAAATATTTGATGAGATGGTGCAGACTCTTACTAATATGAAGCACATCCCAGAGTTGAAGAAGAATTTAGTGTCACTTGGCTATTTGGAGAGAAATGGATGCAGCTTTAGCGGTCATGCTAGGAGTGGAATATTGAATATCTCCAATGAAGCCATGATGGTGACGAAAGGTAGAAAGCTAGAGAATAACCTGTATAGGTTAGAGGGTTTAGTTATGACCAGGGATTTTGATATAATGGCTACGGCATAGGATTAGCAGGACTTGCATTGATTGTGGTACTACCGTCTGGGCCATATAGGACATCGATGGATGTAGGAGTTAAGTAGGCATGGGGTGATTTCAGACATGAAGGGCAGAGTTTCAGAGATCTATGAGCTGTGTTAGATGGATAAATAGAACAGCATTCAGTTTGCCATCGGTACAATTTGAAGTGCTGCCCCATTGGAGCTTGTGCGTACAAATGTATGGAGACCAGCAACTATCTTGGCCAAGAATGGGGCCAGGTATTTCTTGATACTAATTGATGATTTTTCGAGAAATGTGTAGGTTTATTTTTGAGGAAAAAGTTAGATGTTTTCTCCAAGTTTAAGGTGTAAAAAGCTGAGGTGGAGAAGGAGCAAGGGTGCAGTGTCAAGTGCTTGAGATATGAAAACAATGGAGAGTTTACCATTAGGGAGTTTCAGGTATTTTATGAGGAATGTGGCATTCAAAGGTATTTCACAGTGAAGAAAACTTCACAGCAGAATAGAGTAGCTAAAAGGATGAACTGGACACTCCTGGAGAAGGTGAGATGCATGAGAGTACAAGCAAGACTATTCATGGCATTTTAGGTAGATACAATTGATGCAACATGCTACCTGGTGAATCGGTCACCTCATACCAGAGACTAAAAGGAGGGATTCCTGAGGAGAAGTGGTTTGAGAAGGTGGAGTTGGGTTACCTTATGGTGTTTGGTTGCACAGCCTATGTGCACATTGCTACTGGTGAACAGAGCAAGCTGAATGCTAGATCCAAGAAGATGTATTCCTAGGTTATATGTGGGGAGTGAAGGGATATAGACTGTAGGATCCCTTGGGCTGTCATCAATAGAGATGTAGTCTTCAATGAGAGTTCAGTTCTTTAGAGGCAAGGGGCAAGGAAGAATAGAAGGAGCACCAGGAGGTCCAGCCGAGTGGCAGTGGATAGCTAATCTCCTATACTATTTTGCCTGTTGCAGGTATACATGGAGGACTTGACAATCAAGTGGAGTACCTTCCAAAGAAGTCTCTACAGGTGGATAGGACTCAGACAAGAGCAAGAAGTTAGGAGGTCCAGTAGGAGTAGGCTAGACCTAGGACAGACATCAGAGTTGCACTGCACAAGCCCAAAAGAAATAATAGGTAGCCAGAATGATGCAACTTTAAGGAGGTTGTTTCATATGCTCTGGTGACTACAAATGGTGACCCGTATACCTATGAGGAGGTAGTGGAGAGCCATGATAAAGATAGGTGGATTTAGGCAATATCTGAGAAAATACAGTCACTCCACAAGAACCAAACTTGGTAGTTGGTTCAAATACCAGATGGGAAGAGATCCATTGGATGCAAATGGATCTTCCAATGCAAGGAGGGGCTTTCAGAGCAGGGAGGTATCAGGTATAAGATGAGATTGGTGGCCAAAGGGTACTCCCAAAAGAAAGGCATTGACTTCAGCAAGGTCTTCTCTTGGGTTGTCAGACACATGTCTATTCAAATACTATTGAGTATAGTAGTAGCCCAGGATTTGGAGCTAGAGCAGATAGATATCAAGATGGCCTTTCTCCATTGAAATTTGGAGGAAAGCATATATATGGAGCAGCCACAGGGGTTCACAGAGCTAGGGTTAGAAGGGAAGGCATGTTTGCTACAGAAGTAGTCATTGTATAGATTGAAGCAGTCACTAAGGCAGTGGTACAAGCACTTTGATTCATATGTGAGGAGCATTGGACTTTTCAGCTGTGAGCATGACCTATGTGTTTATGTGAAGACTCCAGACGATGAGTCTACATTATATTTACTCTTGTATATAGATGATATGTTGATAGCATGCAGGAGTAAGAAAGTTGTGTAGAAACTCAAGGAAGCCTTATCTTGAGAGTTTGAGATGAAGGATTTTGGACCTACAAGGAAGATTCTAGGCATGGAGATCCTCAGGGACAGAGCAAAGAGACTGCTACATTTATCTTAGAGTGGTTACATATAGAAGATACTTGAAAAGTTTGGGATGAAGAAGGCCAAGTTAGTGGCACTGCCTCTTGCCGGGCACTTCAAGCTTTCAAAGACTATAACACCATAGACTGAGGTGGAGGCTCAGAAGATGGAAAGTGTACCATATGCCTCTAGAGTAGGAAGTTTCATGTATGCTATAGTGTATTGTAGACCGGATCTTGCCCATGCAGCAACTCATCTTTGCAGAGTCAACTACCAAATAGGTGCAAAAGCATCTTTCCCTATATTCCAGTCACAAGGCTCTATATTTGTAGAGTCGGAATAGGTGCAAAAGCATCTTTCCCTATATTCATGACTTTTTAGTATGTAACTTTTAATCCGTAGATACATGATTTTTTGATCCATAGATATATGACTTCTCAATCATAAATATATACATCTCTTTATCTTTTGACTTTTAAGTTTAAACTAAAGTCAACTACCAATAGTTGTTTTATAATAATGAAACAATGCAAGTGCATCTCTCAAGATTACAAGATTTTAATTTTAAATTAAAGTCTATTTGATAGAGATATCTTGAAAAGAAGTCTCTTTTAAAAAGTAACCATAAATATCTATTGGTCCCTTCGTTTCTCTTCTACTTTTTTATTTATTACTTATAGGAGACTATACAACACATCCACTGATTGTTCCTCTTATTTTCTTTCTAGATTTATTTAAATATTACAATCTATCTAGCATTCTCCCATTAAATTGTAATATTAAATTTTCTTTAGCTTCTAATAATATAACCATGCATACATTGTGGTATCTTTCGATTTAAACCTTCAATTAGTGTAAATTTTTAAAGCTCTAATGAAGATATTGGTGGCCAGAGCTTAAACCAACACATCTTTATATTAGAGCCAAAAATATTACACACAAAATTATATTCAGGTTTAGTGAGAAGTTTATAAACGTGCTTTAGCACTATTATAGCCACATGCTAATCCTGATTTTATGAGTATTTACAAGTGTAAAATCTTAAACTCTTGCTAGAAGCAGCACCACTTCTAGATTTATTTAGGTGAAATTTCTATCCTATTTGTGTCTTGTTACTATAGACACTTAGAAATAATTTAGATTCCATTAAAAGTAAAACTCATCCTCTATTTATCGTAACACTTAGCATTGATTTTCATTCTTGGGACTTAATATAAGTTTCAATACTATTTCAGTCACATATCAGTAACTTATTATTATCTTCAACATTAGGTTCCCATTACTGATGACTAACAAGAAAGGATTTAAATCCCATTCTAGCAGAGTAGTTTTTATCAATTCTCTTGGTAATCCTTTAGTCAAAGCATCTGCTAAATTATTGCTAGATTTCATATAAATGATGGTAACAACTTCATCCATTATTAATTATCTAATATATTCATGTCTTAAGCTTATAGATCTAGATTTTTTATTATAGACCTTGCTATATGCTCTAGACATAGTTACTTCACTATTGTTGTGTAATGATATAGATGGCATAGGCTGTGGCTATAATACTACAATAAAATCTATTTTTTATGATGCAAAAAATTCATTGCAAATAGTAAATTTTTATTGCTAATACTTATTAGCGATGAAAATTCTGTGGCTAATTCTTCATCATAAAAAATAAAATCATAGATAATATTTACCAATGAAAAATATATTTTCATCATTAATAATAATTTTTTATGATGAAAAATATTTATTGAAAAAAATTTTATTTATTAAATTATTTATGATAGAAATATTTACAATGGAAAGTCATAATTTTTCATCATAAATAAAAAATTATTTATAATACAAAAAATTCATCATAAATAAAATTATTTATGATGAAAAAAATTAGTCATAAATAAAAATTATTTATGATAAAAAAAAATTATTATAAAAAGATTATTTGCAATGAAATCTTTTAATCATAAATAATCCATTATTTATGGTAGAAACTTATCCATCGCAAAAAAATAATTATTTGCGATGGATTTATTTTCATCCCAAATAACTATTTTTTGTGATGAAAAAATTTCATCATAAAAAAAATTATTTGTGATGAAAAATATTTCATCATAAATAATTACATCATAAATTATTTTTTAAATAAATATATTTTTTAATTTATATTTATAATTTATAAAATTAAAAAAATTATAAAATAAATTAATAAATAAATATATTTTTTATAAATATAAAAGATCCAAAATAAAAATAAATATATATAAAAATAGGCCACCAGTAGTCAAGCATCGGTATCTGGAGAAGAAAAATGGGCAGAAGGAGGGGAGCGCTCGGAGAAGCTTGGACCGACCTACTGCTGCCTCATCAACTATTTTATTTGCACTATCCGCTCTATCATCTACGTTTGGAATGGCTAATATTCATCGATGCATGCAGTCAACTTAGCAGCTCGCTGCCGATCCTCATCAGCCTATCTCTATATCTCCGTTAGCCGAACATCACAGGCAGCATGGATGTCAACTCTAGATGAATGTAAAGACGTAGGAGCTCTAATCAAATGTCCTAGCCCTCTAACATAATAAGGTTTCATACCAAGCACCTGATCACAGATCTCATCATCTGTGGATGCGGTCAAGCCTTCTGGGGTAGGCTGGGATCTAATGCCTATCATACGATCTTAAAAATTAAAGTTATAGCTATTCTAAATTTATACTAAAAATCAAAATATCAATAAAAAATAATTAAAAAATTTACATAAAGCTCCTGGCTCCCTGTCATTCAGTCCCCTGACCATCGCTGGTTGGTCCACTAGAGATCTCGATCCTACCAAGAAGCTCGCCACTCTCTATATTTCTCTGTAATTTAAGAATAATTAATAAAAAAATTTAAATAGTTAAAGAGTTTAAATATACTAAATAGAAATTACTTACTATCTGCTTCATTTGGCAAGTGAATCGGCTCGAACCCCCATAATACAAGATTGTCTGTCTCGCTCGATTCATGACATTTTTGGTGTATGATAGCCCAGTCCTCGATATTGATACTATCATATAGCCTCTATCATGCTGCCTTCATCCCTTGG
Organism: Cocos nucifera; assembly: GCA_006176705.1. Classification (NCBI taxonomy): domain Eukaryota; kingdom Viridiplantae; phylum Streptophyta; class Magnoliopsida; order Arecales; family Arecaceae; genus Cocos; species Cocos nucifera. Next base: position 332,084 of record QRFJ01000290.1, read on the forward strand.
TCGTGCACTACAACATACCAGTGGTGATGAATGCAATGCTAGTACTCCTTGAAATGCAAGCATAGATGATCATCTACAGCTCGCCGCATGTGATTGTGCTCGAAATCAAAAATATCAAATATAGCCTACCAATAATAAATATTATAAGAATATAGTGCTAAATAAATAAATATTATTTTATCTATAAGTGGCTATAGAAGACCTCTCTCTAAGCCTGTGTAACCTGATGCCAATCAAAGAGCATCATCGGGGCAAATCTATGGCATATGTTGCCCAGCTTAGTCTGCCTAGTATAGCCTAGCAGAATCTTGATAAAGAGACGTTGTCCCTCGTGCTTACGTCTCCAATGCTTAAGAGCAAGATTTTTCAATGGACCTTGCCCTCACCTCACTACTGATAGAGATGGCCTGAAAGAACAATAAGTAAATTATTAGTATTATAGCTATCTGTAAACCTAACAAGTAAATTAAAATTAAATTTTATTATGTAAAAAATATTAAAATACCAATCAAGCCTGCTTCACTCAAACCGGCCTCTATAGAGCCCTCTAGCGACCCCGATGGTGCAGCAGTGAAAATGGAGGAAGGCTCAGAGGTAGACTGAAAACTCAAACGTCATCATCTTCCTTTTAGCACCATACCTACAATGCTTAAACTATGCATATAACTAACTTGACATATAAGTGAATATAATATAATGAATAGTAATAGCGAAAAATACATAAATACTAATGAATAGAATTATGCTGCATACTATTATTGCAAGAAAAGATTCAATAAAGAATATAGATCTATTTATCAATGTCTGTATCCTTTTTGATTTCTAGATCCTTCGAATCACAATAATTGATTAATGTAACATCTTCTATCTCATAATCATTTATGAACCAATCGTCACCCTTCGAATCATCAAGATTAAATATAAAATCAGTTTTAACTTCATTGGATGGCAGATCAGCCCTATTCAAAGGAGCTATCATAAGTTCTTTATCAACAAGAAGCTTGATCAATATTTGTTCTTCCTCTTGAAAAGCTTCCTCTTCCTATAGATCTGAATTATTATCCATCTCTAGTCAGGTTGGTATGTCATATACGCCTCTAGATATTATTCTTTATACGACATGTCAATCATCTTAAAATTTTGGATCCTTTAAATATATTACTTGTTTTGCTTGAGTTGCTAATATATACGACTTATTCTGGTACCATGTTCATGCAAAATTTATAATGATAAAGTATGGATCGATATGAATATCAATTTTCTTATTGCTAATATCCCACCATTCATATTGAAACAAGAATAACGAATTTTTGGATCCATACTTTAATTCTATGATATCTATCAATATACCAAGATATTCAATCTTCTCTTCTCCTTCATATCCTATCGTAGCAATCCCACTATTTTGGGTCTGTCTTTGCATCTCAAGCTCTCTTGTTTAAAATCTCATACCTCCAACGATATAGAATGCATAGTAGTTAATCCTTTAATCAAGGCCATATGCTAAATCGTACAACTTATCGATCGCACCCTCTTCTTTATTGAAATACTTAGATTTTATCTGCAATGTAGCATAAAAAAATTATGTTGGTACAAGTAATTAATTGCATAATTATAAAAATATAATATGATACTAGTAAAACCTACATGATCTTCAAACCATTTTACAAATTCCCTCCTATGTTGATCATCAACATTTGTATTATTCTTTTTAGATAGTATATTCTTGTACTCACTGCAACAAGTCATGATTTTTAATTTTATATTGACATAAAAAAATTAGTTAGAATACTAAAATTATGCTAAGATAATAGTTAATTAAATCTTTAATTTTTTTATAATTATTTAGAATATAGAAGTGTGCTTTGAATAGCTCATTCATGTCTATAAACTCATCTTCTTCCACCCATGGGTCAAACCATTTGTTTGAATATGGACAATGTCAGTTCATCATCATCCCATTCACGATCTACATTACGATCTATATGATTAAATATTATTTTGATATCATCAAGATACATCGAGCAGAATGTGAGACACTCCATAACTATGATACTTCCACTATGGATCCTTCAGGCCATACCTTATTGTACACATACTTTTTTAGGATACATAAGAACATGCAAATAAAAAATAATTTAAATTTAACTAATACATTTACATTTTACAACTGATATATCAAAGAGATTATGAATTCTTTACCTTTCAATAAGATATATCCATCGATAATATACCGATCTGGCCAGAAGAGCTTTTCTGGAAGATGAATAGCTAGATGCACTATAACATCAAAAAATGATGATGGAAAGATTTTTTCTAACTTACAAAGAATGAGTATAATATCCTTCTCAAACTTCTTAATTAAGTTAATTTTTAACTTTTAGCAATACAGTTCTCAAAAAAATACTCCTAACTCAATCAATGCAGCTTGAACATCACCACTCAGATAGTCGTGCATCATCATAGGAAGTAAGCACTGCATCATCATATGGGAGTCATGACTTTTCATGCCAGAGATATTGTTATTATTATTGTCAATACACCATGATACATTTGAAGCATAAGCATCAAGCAATTTTATGATTTTGATCCATCCATAGAAATTTTTCTTCTCCTCGCCAAATAGTGAATAACATGCAAGTGGCATAAAAAATTTATCACCTTGATGAACTAAATGCAACTCCGGCCGAATTTCTATTTCTTGCAAATGAAGGCAAGTTTTTGAATTATTTTTTATTTTTTCTACGATGTTCAACACTGTACCGATGATATTATTACAAATATTCTTCTCAATATGCATTACATCTAGGTTATGATGAAGTACTAGCTGCTTTCGGTATGGTAGTTCGAAAAATAGGTTTCGCTTCATCCAATTCAGCTCAACTTTGGTACGATTTTGCTTGTGAGTACTTGATGTTTTTTCAAATTTTACATTTTCAATGGCTTCAAGTTGTCCTAAAACTTTCGCTCTACTTAACTCCTTAGGTGGTAGATGTCAGTCGGACTTACCATCAAAATATTGGTTATAATGGATCCTCCAAGAGTGATTAGCAGGTAGAAACTGCCGATGACCCATGAAGTTGATTGTTCTTCCATACTTTAAATATGAGGATATATTCTTATTGCATATCGGACATGCTTGATATTCTTTGGAACTCCATTCAAATAAGTTTTCATATGTAAAAAAATTATTTATGGTCCATAAAACTGATGCATGCAATTTAAAATTTCTTCGACTGACAGAATCATATGTCTATACTCCATTTTTTCATAGCTCCTTCAAATCATCGATTAAGGGTCATAGATATATATCAATTTCATTACCTGATGCTTTTGGACAGATAATCAATAGTGACATAAAAATAAATGGCTCTTTCATGCATTTCTAAGATGACATATTATATACAACTAGCATCACAGGCCATATGCTATACGAAGTACTCAAATTACCAAAGAGATTAAATCCATCTATCACTAGACCAAGCTAGATATTGCATGGGTCACTTACAAATAGCAAATGCTTTGAATTGAAGTCTTTCTATACTATAGAGTCAGTTCGATGGCTAAGTATCTTCTCTTCTGAACCCGTTATTCATGATGCCATCTCATTTCTTCAGCTATCAATGCATGCATTAAATCATTACCATGCATCTCTTTATGGAAATAAAAAGATGTATCTGGATCCCAACCTCAATCCGATCCAAATTATGATCCAAATCCTGAATTGGATCTTGGACAGGATCCCAAAATGAATCCTGGATGGAATCCTGATCCGAATTCTGACCTCGATCCAACCTGTATCATGACTGAATCCCAAGCCAAATCTTGGATAGGATCCCAGACCATATCTCCAATCAGATCCCAAACTGGATCTCGAATCAAATTCTGACCTGGATCATGACCTTGATCCAAGCTGGATCATGATCCGTATCTTGAATCGGATCCCAGACTAGATTCTGGATTGAATCCTGACCCAAATTCTGACCTCGATCCAATCCAGATCATGATCCGAATCTTGAACCGAATCCTAAACTGAATCTCGATCTGGATTCTAACTGAGATTTGATCTGGATCATGACCCGAATCCCAAACCAGATCTTAGATAGGATTCTAGACCAGATTTTGGATCGGATCTTAAAACAAATCCTAACATCGATTCGATCTGGATCAGGTTCGAATCCTAAATCGAATCCCAGATAGGATCTCAGACTAGATCCTGGATCGAATTCTAGATCGAATCCCATCCATTATTTTCTTAGACTAGATCTTAACCTAGATTTTGATCTCAATTCGATCCGGATTGTGACTCAAAAATCAAGCTAGATCTGGAATTAGATCCCAGATTGGATTTCGAGCCGAATCCCAGACTGAATTCTAACTCCAATACCAACCTCGATCCGATCTTGATCCAAATCTCGATCCAAATTTTGGATCAGATCTAGATCTAATTTTCAGATCGGATAGTTCATATGCATTACAAATTAAAACCTTTAGCTAATACAAATTAAAATATTAAATCATAATCACAATAAAATACAAGAACTAAACAAGCAAAAATATTAAATTATAATAAGCAAAAGCATAAAAATTATTTTAAAAATATAACTATTTTAATTATAAAAAATAATTTATTTTTAAATATTTTATCAATCTACTTTTAAATTTATTGATTAATCTATTTTATTATTATTATTATAAATGATTAATAAATTTTAAAAAATAATTAAGGACTAAATAAGCCATATCCCACACCCACCCTTCCGTCAAGTCCTCCACCACCACCCAGTCATCACCATCGCTCGCCACCACCGTGGCCCCCACCTAACCTGTCACCACTGCCCCTCTGCCCCCTACCCCTCATGGCCACCTACCCCCAACAATGCCCATCTGGCCCCCATCCCCACGACCCCCCACCCCTGCGGCCTCCCACCCTCTATGGTGTCCCTCCGCCCCCATCCCTCGCGGCCCCATACCCGCTGCGGCACCCCTCCACCTCCCACCACTTGCGGCCCCCAACTGAACCTTCACCACTGGCCCTCCACACCCCACCCCCTATGGCCTCCTACCTCCTATGGCGCCCCTCCACCCCCACCCCTCACGACCTCCTACCCCATATGGTGCACCTCCGCCTCCCACCACCCGTGGCCCCCACCCGACCCATCACCACCGCCCACCCCCTCGTAGCCTGCCATCCCCTATGGCGCCCCTCCACCTCCGCCACCCACGGCCCCCACCTGGTCCATCAACACTGGCACCCACCCCCTACCAGCACCCACCCCCACCCCCACCACCCCCATGCCCCTCCGCCAATCACCGACCACTGCACGACAACACCTAATGCACAGACGATCGAAAGAACAAAAAAAATAAATCGACAATGAAAACTTACATTCGATTTACACATGGTAGCGACAATAGCAATGGCGGCGATAGCAGCAGTGGCGGTAAGAGATGCAATCGTCGGCCAGTGGAAGCCCCGAAGAAGGGGGAGAGAGGGGAGAGGAGAGGGTTTCACGAGAAGGAAGTAACGTTGAAATGATAGATATTTAAAGAGTTTTAGCGATGCACTTTTAGTGATGGAAATTTCATTGCTAAAATAATTATTTACGATGAAAATATAGCTTTCATCGCTACTATATCCCACCAATTATTTTCCATAAAAAAAATTTCTTTAAAAATAATAAAAAAATGGATAAACTTACTTGCAATAAAATCTACTTTTCTATCACTAATAATAATTATATAAATAATTATTATCTAATTAAATGGCATGCAATATTTATGGTGAAAATTTTTCATCATAAATAATTCATTATTTACAAAGCAAATATAATTTATGTTACAAATAATCAATTATTTATAATAAAAAACTTTTATCATAAATAATCGATCATAAATTAATCATTTAAAAATAGAAAATGGTGGACTATTTATGGTAAAAAATTTTTATCATAAATAATCAATTATTTGCAATGTAAATTCTATTTCCATCATAAATAATTGATTATTTATGATGAAGAATTTTTGTCACAAATAATCAGACCTAAATTTTTTATTTAAAGAATAGAAAAGATGGACTATTTTAAAAATTAAAAAAAGAATAAAAATATGTCATGCATGGTCGATGCGATAGGGTTGACGGGGCAAGTGCATCCATTATTAGCTAGCCCATGGGTAAATTAATTCTTTTAATTTTTTAAAAATTTATATTTTTTTAAAAAATAATTTTTTCTATTTTTTTTAAATATTATATAATTTTAAAATTTAAAGTCCATCTTCACTATTTATTATTTAAATAATTATCATGTTATCACTATAATAAAACTTATTTTTTATGATATAATAAATTCTTAATAAATAATTAATTTTTATTACTGATAATTGTTAGCAATTAAAATTTTATCGCTAATTCTTCATCACAAAAAATGGGATCATCAATAATAATTAACGATGATAAATTTATTTTTATTGCTAATAAAAATTTTTTATGATAAAAAATTTTTGTCAAAATTTTTTTTATTCATTAAATTAGTGGTGATGAAAATTTTTGCAACAAAAATCTAAAATTTTTCATCATAAATTATTTTTATTTTTGATAAAAAATTTTCATTGCAAATAAAAAACTATTTGCAATGGAAAATATCCATCACAAATAAAACTTATTTATGATGGATAATATCCATCACAAATAAGCAATTATTTATGAAGGAAATTTATTTTTTTGTGATGGAAATATTCCATCATAAATAAGTTTATTTTCCATGGATATTTTCTATTGCAAATAAAAGCTTATTTGCGATGGATAGTTTCCATCGCAAAAGCTTATTTGCAATGGATATTTTTCATTGTAAATAAATGCTTATTTGCAATGAAAAATTTCCATCATAAATAATTATGTCATAAATTATTTTTTCAAATAATTATAAATAAATATATTTTATATTTTTAATTTTTATATTTATAATTTATAAAATTAAAATAAAAAATCTATAAATAAATTTCTTCATTTTGTTCATGATAAATTTTATCATTTCATTATATGAACAGTATTTCATTATAGAAAGTATTGCTTGGTAAACCAATATAAAACATCCAAAAAAAATAAAAATAGAAGAAAATAGGCTGCCGGGCCATCAAGCATCGATAATATCTAGAGAAGAAGAATGGACCAAAGGAGGGGAGCACTCAAAGAAGGTCGGACCAGCCTACTGCTGCCTCATTAGCTGCATCATCTGCTCTATTTGCACCATCCATTCAATCATTTATATCTGGAATAGCTAGTACTCATCGACGCGTATAGTCAACTCAACAGCCTGCTGTCGATCCTCAGCAGCCTATCTTTGTATCTCCATCAGTCAGGCATTGTAGGCAGCATGGATGTCAGCTCTGAATGAGCATGAGGATGTAGGAGCTCTGATCCCATGTCCTAGCCTCCTAATATAATAGAATCTCATACCAAGCATCTGATCATAGATCTCATCATCTCTAGGTGTGGATGAGCCCTCTAGGATAGGTTGGGATCTAATGTCTATCATACGATTCTAAAAATTAAAATTATAGCTATTCTAAGTTTGTACTAAAAATTAAAATATCAATAAAAAATAATTAAAAAAGCTAATATAAAGCTCTTGGCTCCCGACCGTCCAGTCCCCCGATCGTCGCTGATGGGTCCGCTGGTAGATCTCAATCCTAGCAGAAAGTTCGCCACTCTCTACATCTCTCTTTAATTTGAGAAAAAATAATATATATATTTTAAATAATTAAAGAGTTAAAATATGATAAATAAAAATTAATTACCATTTACTCCATATGGTGAGCGAATGGCCTCAAACCCCTATAATGCGAGACTATCTATCTCGCCCGATTTGCAGCATTTTTGGCACATCGATCTTGCATAGTTAATAGTCAAATTAGTTAGTAAGTAACTAAATTTAAAAATAAATGATTTAATTATTAAATTTTAAATAAAAAAAAAGTTACCTGATATGTTGAATCTTCGTACGTGTGGCATATGACAGCCTAGTCCTCGATACTGATACTGTCATATAGTCACTGTCATACTGCCTCTAGCCCCTAGTCATGCACTATAGCATACCAATTGAAGGAAGTAGTGCAGGGTTGGTAGTGCTACTTTCAAAATTCTTTTAAAAATAGCTAAAATACAGTAAAAAATTAATTAATCTAATTAATTAATTTTTGATCATATCAGAATATTAAGTCTTACACTAAGGATCTAAACATAATATGCATGCATTCATATAGATCTTAAAATAGAACTATGCAGCAAACTTTTTACTACATCTATCCATTCAGAACATAATATCTTTTCATGAATAGTTGATCACCGCAATCTGAATCCACCGGATAATGCTCTGGTGTCGCACCATAGCCGCACTGTGTCCGACCTCTATGTTGGTCCACATGAAGCTCCTGATCTCGATCAGCCCCACTGGAGTGCTAGCTCCTCGCCAGGGCCTTCAATGACTGATCACGATCGATCCGATTGATCATATACTTTCTTTACTCTGAGATTTTTTTCGTTCAAAATTGATGCCCAATCATATTAAAATTTTTACCATGGAATACTAACCCCCTCTGTTGCATGCATAAAAAGTCTCATAATTTATTGACGTGAATACCATGGGAAAGGCGCGTGAAAAGAGATAAGGGTCAGAGGTTGAACTTGTTTCAACCTCCCAACCAACATCAAATTCAAAAACCTTCTTATCCCTATCCAATGCCCATACCAGATTATTTGATGCATAGAAAGACTCTCCTTCTGCGTGTCCACTCTGAGAATGCACAAAAAATTGCATGATGTAAAATCAAAGTGGGCATGAGAAAAGGATAAGAACGAGAGGGAGTTGAGAAGTTTCAACTTCTACATTGAATTCAAAATTCAAATTATTTTGACCAGTCCAACCATTGGACTAGGTCAAAGGCAGAAGAGATAAGGGGTGTAGAAGGTATCTAGGTGTGAGAAAAAAATTTATGTAAAATAAAGAGGGGCGTGGGTCAAAGGTTGGTCAAATATTGTAGGCGCAGGGAGTTGAAAGTTCAAACCTCCTTTGATTTTTCAAAATTGGTTTCAACTAAACCAATTATTCCAAATCCAAAAAGACCAAGTCAAATATAACTAAATTAAGATTAACTCAACTTATTAAATTTTTAATCAAATTAAAAATTAATTTGGTCCAGCCACTGATTAAATCAGGATCAAATCTTCCACAGCGATTAGGTCAACTCACGATCTGATCGGGTCAAACCCAATCGAATACAATTCGATCAAACTTGATCAAATCCCCATTGCTCAATCCAATTGAGTTAATCAACAATCGAATTGCTAATTATCCTCCAATAAATATAGAGTCCCAATCAGGTGGATGTCTGGGCAATAGAGTCCATCAACATGAAACTCCTGAAGAGTCCCAAATCAGTGGGACTCTTGAACCCAGTGTTCCAAATGAATCAAACTCACGATCATAGAGTCTCAAACTAGTGAAACTCTTGATCAGAGAGTCCTAGATGAGTAGGACTCAGAGTCAGTCCAGTGGGACTCTTGATCATAGAGTCCTAGTCCAGTGGGACTCTTGACCATAGTATCCTAGGTCATCAGGACTCATGATCAGCCATCAGATCAGGTAGGAACTTCTTATGTGTGTGACCCCATAAGTTCGAATCCTAAGTTGGTAGCAAAGAAATCAATTTTTTGTACCAATCGATGTGACCATCTAGTAATGGTACCCGACATCCGGATAGGTTGAAAAGTTATAATGCAACAATGACGAACCAGTGGAATATGGTTACTGCATAATTCATCCCCTTGACCTCAATGCTCAAAGGATGATTTAGGATTTACTATCAATCCTAAAATTTATCCATAGTGTATTTCAAAATTTAGCGTCCATCATATGGACTATCCCGACCAAGGATTTGCTAAATTAAAATACAGCGATGCACTTGCTCCAACACTTGGAGGGGTCAATCCCATCTTAACTCACGCACCGACAAGCCAAGTACTTGACTACACCTAGTAGCCTTTCATCACTAAATTCAAAATTCAAAAAGTTCGGTACTTAAGTACAGTGAGTTGCTTACAAGTCACCATGGTGGTCTCAGATCTAAGGGACACTTATATCCATATCCTTCGGAGCTAATCTTGATAGAAGAAAAGCTCCAGAGTTGGTCACGTTCAGTGCAGATGTACCCATACATCTTGCTTGCATGCCATATCAGTGTCTCAACATTCCTTGATTACGAGGACAACCAACCTATATGGCATACAATGACTTATACTCGATAAACATTGTCATCCTAAGTAATAATGTATCTTTTGATCATGAACAATTTAAGGACTAAATGATAAATCCTCTTTTGTTGAATCTAGATAGTCCTAAGGACTTCATCACAACACAGGAGTTCATTAGAAGACAATAGATTTTGTGATGAAAAATGCCAAAATAACTTTTATTAATTTATGATTCATATACAATTACAAATGTATAGTCCAACCATCAATAGGCTGATGATTGACTTTGAAACATATTTTCAATAATCTTCCACTTGGACTAAAGCCTATCGGTGTAGTATCTAATACCTATCTTCGATTTGCAGTCGTCGAACTCCTTCATTATAATGACTTTAGTGAATGGGTCGACCAGATTCTTCTTTCCATCAATCTTTTGAAGATCGACATCACCTCGATCCATAATTTCTTAGACAAGATGAAAGCGGTGTAGAATATGCTTCATCCATTGGTGTGCCTTAGATTTTTTCACCTGAGCAATGGCTCCAGAGCTATTGCAATAGAGCAGAATTGGACCATCAAGAGAGGGTGCTACTCCGAGCTCGGTGATGAATTTTTTCAGCCACACCGCTTCTTTAGCAGCATCTAATGCAGCGACGTACTCTGCCTCACAAACTGAATCAACCATAGTGTGCTGCTTGAAACTCTTCCAGCAAATGGCCCCACCATTAAGGATGAATATATATCCTAACATGCTCTTGCTATCATCATGATCAGACTAAAAATTGGAGTCTGTGAACCCCACAAGTTTCATGTCCGTTTCACCATATACAAGCCACTGATCCTTAGTATTTTTTAAATACTTCAGGATGATTTTAACAACCTTTCAGTGGTTCTTCCTTAGATCAGATTGATATCTACTCACTATCCCTAGTGAGTATGCTACATCTGGTTGTGTACATGTCATGGCGTACATGATAGAACCCACTACCGAAATATATGGTATTCTACTCATACGCTCTCTTTCTAGAGGTGTTGTCGGACAATCCCTCTTTGAAAAAAAAATTTTATGGCCTATTGATAGATAGACTTTCTTGGAATTCTCCATACTGAACCATTTCAGCACAGTATCAATGTACCTAGATTGGGACAATCCAAGCAACCTTTTAGATCTATCTCTATAGATCTTCATTCCTAGGATGTAGGAAGCTTCTCCCAAATCTTTCATGGAGAACTGTGATGACAGTCAGATCTTTATTTCTTGCAATGCAAGGACATCGTTCCCAATTAAGAGAATGTCATCCACATACAATACTAGAAATACTATTACTGAACCATTAGCCCATTTGTATATGCAGGGCTCCTCTTTGTTCTTAAGGAAGCCATACATTTTGATTATTTTTTCAAATCATATGTTCCAGCTTCGAGATGCCTGCTTCAATCTATAAATGGATCTTTGAAGCTTACACACCTTAGACTCATCTATGGATGTGAATCCTTTAGGCTGTATCATATACATCTCTTCATCCAGCTCTCTATTTAGGAAAGCTGTTTTCACATCCATCTGTCAGATTTCATAATTTAGATGGGCAGCGATAGCAAGCATAATCTGAATGGATTTGAGCATTGCCATAGGAGATAACGTCTCATCATAGTCAATACCATAACGTTGACGATATCCCTTGGCAACTAGATGGGCTTTATAGGTCTCCACCTTTCCATCTATGCCTCTTTTTCTTTTGAAGATCCACTTACACCCTATGGATTTTATCCCTTCGGATGGGTCAATCAATGTCCATACATCATTGATCTTCATGGATTCCATTTCTAATTTCATGGTCTCAAGCCATTTCTCAAAGTCGGATCTTTGCATTGCATCCATATAGGTGATCGGATCCTAATCGTTCTCATCGAGTTCGATAGGATCCCCATCTCGGATCAAAAAATCATAGTATCTATCTGGTTGACATGATAATCTACCAGATCACCTTAAGGGTGCATCTACAACGGGCTCTAGGTCTAATCTAATCAGATTCAACTCAGGTTCTACAACTTATGTCTGTTCTTTCACCTATCGTACTTCATCAAGTTCGACTTTAGAGGCATTAGTTCCTTCACCAAGGAACTCATTTTTTAAAAAGACTGCCTTACGACTAACAAACATTTTTTGATCATCAGCAAGGTAGAAGTAGTATCCTTTGATTTCTTTTGGATAACCTATAAAACTATACTTATCAGACCTAGGTCTAAGCTTGTCTGTTATCAAACATTTGACGTAAGTCAGACACCCTCAACCCCTAAGATATGAAAGCACTGGCTTACACCCTGTCCATATCTCATATGGTGTTTTATTAATAGATTTACTCAAAATCCTATTTAGAATGTAACAAGCTGACTCAAGCGCATATCCCCATATGAAGATTGGCAAACCAGCAAACCCCATCATGGATCGAATCTATCCAACAGGGTCCAATTTCTCCTTTCAAACACACCATTATGTTGTGGTGTTCTAGGAGGGGTCTATTGGAAGAGAATCTCGTTCTCTCCAAGATATGTCAGAAACTCATTGAAAAGATATTTACCCCCTCGATCAGATCGAAGAGTTTTAATACTCTTCCTAGTTTGCTTTTCTACCTCATTTCGAAATAGTTTGAATATTTCAAATGACTCCGACTTATGCTTCATTAAATAAACATACCCATATCTCGATAAGTCGTCTGTGAAGGTTATGAAGTAGAAGTATCCACCTCTAGCACTTGAGCTCATGGGTCCACATACATCCGAATGTACTAGACTTAGGAGTGTAGTGGCTTGTTCACCTTTTTCAGTAAAAGGTGACTTGGTCATCTTACCAAGAAGACAGAACTCATAGGTTGGAAGTGATTCACAATCACTAACCTCAAAAATTTTTTCTTGAGTTAACCTATTAATTCTATTCATATTAATATGACCTAGCCTACAGTGCCAAAGGTATACATCAGACACATCACTAATTCTAGGATGTTTACCAGAGGATTAAACCATGTTAACAGGCATAGAAAGTAAATAAATTTTGTTATTCAATTATCCAATAAAAAATATAACACCATTCAAAATAACATTATAAAATTTTTGTTTTATTGATATTTCAAAATCATTCATGGCCAAAAGGCCTACAGAAATAACATTCAATAAGAAAGTTGGACAAAAATAACATTCATTAAGAATAACTTTATTTGAATTGATTACAAGGTTCATGATTCCTAAAGTTAGAATTAGAATTTATCTTTTGTTGCCCAGGTATGGCTACCCAAGGGGGGAAGGGGTGAATTGGGTTTATAAATAATTTTGGTCAATTTAAACTCTAATGCTAATATGTGCTCCTATTTAAAACAACTTAAGTCTTTATGATGAATATATATAAAGTGTTACAGTGGAATTAAAAGCAATGAGATAATTTAAGTGAATAAAGTAAATAAGTAATGCAAGAATGAAAAGCTAGAAATGAAGGAACCAGATCTAGGATTTCACAGGTAGATCTTGAAACTTTTTTAAGATTAGACAGCGAAAGACTTAAACAAATCAAATATTCATTTAAATAAATATATAGACACCTAGATCTTAGATCTATTATATGATCAAGGTATGATATTAAATCAAAAATTAAAAACATAAACAAGAAGAAAAGGTTGATTATATCAATCTAGATCTATATTACATCTAATGCAGCTATAAAATAACAGATCGAATCTGTTACCTGAGCAAGTTAGATGTTCTAACTTTTTGATCTAGGCTTGAGAATAAAATTATGATCCACACATATGTCCGGCCTCTAGGAGATGTCCATACGAGCCCACAAACATGATCAGAGATCCTGATGCAGGAAATCAACATAGTATGCTAGCATTATGCTGATGTCTCTTCGATAGTTGATCCGATGCTTTCTTCTTAGAAACTTGGATACTATAAAATATCAAAAGAAAAGAAAAAGATTTGTGATGTTAAGACACCTCTCAAAAGCTCAAAAAAAGAGAGGAAGAGATCTGGAACAAAAACCCTAGTTGAAGACCCTCTTCTTCTTCTTTGTTCTTTTCCTAGATACTCTGATTTGTGTTTTCAATATCTCCATGACCTAGATGAATTTTTCTCTAATTTTTCTACACCAAAGAGATATCTCAAATGTCTACAATCCACAAAAATTTTAGCCAAAAATTCTCTTTAAATAAAGAGATATATAGAGTCCAAATTAAATAAAAAATCTAGACTAGGAAGGACCAAATAAGGGAAGTTGTTGGGGCGCCCCCACCTTTTTTTTCTACCGTGGACCAACAAAGGGGGCACACAAAAAAATCCCTCTTTTACCATGGAAATTAGAGAAAATAAAGAAAGATGGGTCAGCACACAATGGGAAGAAGATTTGGTCAACAAGGATTCTATCTCATAAAATCCTTAAGCAAAACTAATTCCCCTTTTGACTTGGTCTTCCAACAAACTTCCATATGAGAAATAGAAGAGAGAAAGGGAGGCGTGCGAAGCCTTTGGGCATGGAGATTATTCATGTAAAAATACAAAGAGAAAGGGGTGGGGCGTGAGGATTAGGTGGTGCAAGAAATAGGGAGTCCTAGTCACACTAAGACTCCTATTTTGACTTGGTCAAACAAGGTCTTTTAACCAAATAAAAATAAAAGTAAACCAACCCAATTAAATAAGGACCTAACCTATTTAAGGACTTAATTAAATTATATTTAATTTTAATTTAATTTTTTAATCAAATTAGAAAATTGGATTGACCCGAGTCCTAGTTAGACTAGGACTAGTTCTTCCTTACACTTGACTTATCTAATAAGCCAATTGAACTTGATTCAATCAAGCCCAAACCAAATTTAATTAAATCATATTTAATTAAACTTAATCTCAATCCTTTGGTTTAATCAAATTAAACTAATTAGCAATCTAATTTTTAATCGATCCTCCTGCAATACTTGTACTAGGTTAAACATCAATCGTATTGATCGTTTAATTCTAAAATGATTATAAATCGCTGATCAACCATCCGATCGAAATGTGAACTATAATGTGTGTGACCTCATAGATCCGAACCTAAGTTGGTAGTATAGAACTAAATTTTTATACCAATCAAAGTGACCATCTAGCAATGATACCCAACGGCCGGATAGGTCGAAAGGTGTAGAACACCATCCTTAGAACCCATGCAAATATAGTTTTTATATAATTCATCCCCTTGACCATAATGCTCATAGGACACCTCAGAGTTCAACTATCAACTTTGATCAGGTTGTCCATATTGTATTTCAAAATATCAAATCCATCTGATGGATTACCCTGGCCAAGATTTTGCTATATTGAAATACAGTGATACATTCTTCTCCACCTCTTACAGTGGTCAATTCTATCTTGATCACACTCCAACTTTACAAGTACTTGACTGTGCCCAGAAGCCTTCTGTTGCTGAATTAGAAATTTAGTTAGTCTGGTACCAAAGCATAGTGAGTTGCTTGTAAGTCACTAAGATGATCTCAGGTCTATGGGATACTTATACCTATATCCCATCAGAGACATTCTCAACAGCAGAATGCTCTGGAGTTGGTCACGTTCAATGATGATGTATCCATACACCTCACCTGTATGCCATACCAGTGTCTCCACACTTCTTGGTTAAGAAAATAACCAACCTATATGGCATATAGCGACCTATGCTTGATAGACATTGTCGTTCTAATTAATAATCTATCATTTGGTCGTAAACAAATTTAAGGACCAATCAATAAATTCTCTCTTTATTGAAACCAAATAGTCCTAAGGACTTCATCATAAGAATGGAGTTCATTAGAAGATGTAAATTTATGATGAAAAAAAAAGATGCCAAAATATTTTTTTTAATTAATAAATTAATTATAATATCTCAACCGTCAACAGGCTGATGATTGGCTTTGGAACATAATTTCTAACAACTTCCACTTATCCTAAAGCAACTCGGCACAGTATCTAATACCCATCTTCGACTTATGGTTATCGAACTCCTTGATTGCCAGGACTTTATTGAAGGGGTCGACTAGGTTCTCCTTTCCGTCGATCTTCTGAAGGTTGATGTCACCATAATCCATGATCTCACGAACTAAATGAAAGCGGTGTAGAATGTGCTTTATCCACTGATGTGCCTTTAGTTTCTTTGCTTGAGCTATGGTGCTAGTACTGTCGCAGTAGAGCAGGACTGGACCATCAATAGAGGGTGCTACTCCGACCTCGGTGATGAACTTCCTCAGCCACATAGCTTCTTTTTCTGCATCTGATGCTGCCATATACTCTACCTCATAAATAGAGTCAGCCACTATATGCTGTTTGAAACTTTTCCATCAAATGACTCTACTATTTAGAGTAAAGATATACCCCGATATACTTTTACTATTATCATGATCATATTGAAAGCTGGAGTCTATAAACCCCATAAGCTTTAGATCTGACTCACCATAAACCAACCATTAATCCTTAGTATTTCTTAAATACTTAAGGATGGTTTTAACCATCTTTCAATGATTTTCTTCAGGGTCAGACTAGTATCTACTCACTACTCCTAGTGAGTATGCCACGTCTGGTCTCATACATGTCATTGCATACATAATAGATCCCATTGCCAAAGTATATGAAATTCTACTCATACGCTCTCTCTCTTTAGATGTTGTTGGATAATCCTTCTTAGAGAGAAATTTTTTGGCCTATCGGAAGATAGCTCTTTTTAAAATTCTTCATGCTAAATCTCTTCAGCATAGTTTCTATGTATGTAGACTGGGATATACCAAGCATCCTTTTAGATTTATCCCTATAGATCTTCATCTCTAGGATGTAGGAAGCTTTTCCCAAGTCTTTTATAGAGAATTGTGATGACAATCAGACTTTTATTCCTTATAGTGCGGGGATGTCATTCTTGATTAAGAGAATATCATCCACGTACAAAATAAGGAATACCACTGCTGGACCATTTGCCCATTTATAAATATAGAATTTTTCTCCACTCTTAACAAAGTCATACATTTTGATCACTTTTTCAAAATGCATGTTCCAACTCCGAGATGCTTGCTTTAATCCATAAATGGATCTCTAAAGCTTACACACCTTGGACTCATCTATGGATGTGAACTCCTCAGGTTGTATCATATACACCTCTTTGGTTATCTCTCCATTTGGGAAAGCCATCTTCACATCCATCTACCAGATCTCATAATCTAGGTGGGTAGCTATTGCAAGCATTATCCAAATGGATTTGAGCATTGCCACTAGGGAGAATGTCTCGTCATAGTCAATACCATAATATTGATGATATCCCTTGGCAATCAGATGGGCTTTATAGGTCTGTACCTTTTCATTTATGTCTCTTTTTCTTTTGAATACCCATTTACACCCAATGGATTTAACTCCTTCAGGTGGGTCAACTATTTTCCATACATCATTGACCTTCATGAAATTCATTTCGGATCTCTTGGCTTCTAGCCATTTCTTAGAGTTGGATCTCTGCATCGTATCTATATAAGTGATCGGGTCCTCATCGTTCTCATCAAATTTGATGGAATCACCATCCTGGATCAAGAATCCATAGTATCTATCTGGATGGCACGGTACTCTATCGGATCGCTTTAATGGTGTGGGTTCACTAGGCTTTGGATCTGATTTGACCAAATCCGACTTAGGTTCAACATTCTGCGTCAAACTTTCTATTTGTTGAACTTCATCAAGTTCAACCTTAAAGGCAATAGTTCCTTCACCAAGAAACTTTTTTCTAAAAAGTTTGCCCTAAGGCTGACGAACACTTTTTGATCATCAGCATGGTAGAAATAGTATCCTTTGATCTCTTTTGGGTATCCTATAAATGTACACTTGTTAGTCCGAGGTCCAAGTTTATCTATAACTAACTGTTTGACATAAGTCGGGCACACCCAAATCCTAAGGTGTGAAAGTGTTGGCTTACGCCCTGTCCCATATCTCATATGGGGTTTTAACTATAGACTTACTTAAAATCCTATTTAATAGATAATAAGTCAATTCGAGTGCATATCCCAGAAGGATATTAGCAAGCTGGCAAATCCCATCATGGATCAGACCATGTCTAACAGAGTCTGGTTCCTCCTTTTAGACACATCATTATGTTGTGGTGTTCCAGAAGGAGTCTATTAGGAGAGAATCTCATTCTCTTCTAGATATATGAGAAACTTACTAGAAAAGTATTTTTTTCCTCGATCAGATTGAAGAGTTTTAATACTCTTTTCAGTTTATTTTTCTACTTTACTTTGGAATCATTTAAATATTTCAAAAGAATCCAACTTATGTTTCATCAGATAGACATATCCATATCTGGATAGATCATTTATGAAAGTGATGAAGTAGACATATCCATCTTTGGCACTTGTACTCATTAGTCCACATATATCAGTATGTACTAGACCTAAGAGCTTATTGGCTCTCTCACCTTTTTCAGTAAAAGGTGACTTGGTCATTTTACCAAGAAGACAGGACTCATAGGTTGGAAGTAATTTATAATCATTGACTTCAAGGATTCTCTCTTGAGTCAACA
>QRFJ01000290.1:351855-362780 GCA_006176705.1 Cocos nucifera
CTAAACTTGTTGCTCATCGCAACCAACATAATGTAACGCACCATGGTTCAATCACTGAGCTACTTCTAATAAGTGTCTCTGACTATTCCACATGCATTGGCAGCTGGCTCCTCAGGTGCAGGATTCGTTAGCACATATAGGATCTGTTCATGCTTCAGAACAATCTTCAACTTTCGATACCAGCTATCGAAGTGGGTCCCATTAACTTATCATTGTCCAACAATGATCGAAGCGATAGAAAAGTGGATATGTCTGCACAAAGAAAAATCAAAATCTAATTAGTAATTCATTTATTAAACCTAAAGATTTGAACTTTAATCAAAAGGTTTCTTCCACTATTTTATTCGAATTGATAGCCTCTACCTCTAATTCAAGAAATTATCCTAATTTCTTAGTGGATACTAGAATCCATATAGACTGCACACGAGTCCAACTTTGGTTGGCCAACCCATGTACATCTAAGGGTAGGTTCATAATTAATTATTTCTTCAAATAATTTTTAGTAATTAAATTTTGCCCCAGTCTCTAATCAGTTGGCTTTGGCCTTCTCAAAAAAGGGTCCAGTTAGGTCCAACCATTAAGATGACCATACTTAGCCCATCTAACCTATGAATGATCAGGCCCAACTTTGGTTGGCCCACCTGACCACCATTTAGAAAGATGTATTAAAGAGATCATATAATGAATGATAATTCTATCAATTGATAAGCATAAAGCCTTTAGGCCTCCAATGATTATCCAACTGATGGATCCATTATCATCTACTTTAATGGGAGGCTATGATTCAGTTATCATATAACTATTTTATTTTAGGAACCTAATAATTTTAGAAGATTTATTTATAGAAGTGAGTAGGTCAGATTAATCAGCTTATGATGATCATCCCACTGGCTTCACCAAGTTAGCTTAAGAGAGACCACTAACAGGCTGGTCTAAGAGCATCTAAATTAGTCACACTGATTTACCTAGCTAACATGGGTCAGCTCGAATAGTCAAGTGATTCAATCAAAACATAATCTTACCAAAAGGCCAGTTAAGTTTGATTAGTAGGAGGGTCTGCCAAAGCTTGCCTTAGACACCATCAGAAATGGTTAGGTAAGCAGACTGCCAATTAAAAACTATCAATCTAGTTTACCTTAGACACCAACTATTTAATTAGTTTCAATTAGATCAACCTAACAGTTCATGCTAGACCGCGTAGCCAAGAATCAAGTCCATCTTGGGTCATGTTAAAGATATGAATTTGACCAACTATAACTATTATAATTGATCTAGAGAATCCTTGACCTAATCTAAGAGAATAATTAATTAGATTTAGTTAATTCTTTAATTAAGTCCATTCTTTAATCTAACCCTAGGTCTAACCCAATTAATAGACCTACTCTTCACTAACCCATTTAACCTAATGTGTTATAATTTGTGTCTTAGGATCTTCAATTCACAATCCTAGATCCTAAACAATCAACTTCTTAATTCTCAATTAAGTTTTGGGCTGAGGGTTGGGGTTTGGCTTTTCGAAAATAATTTTTATATTTATAAAATATTTTTATAATATGGTTCTATAAACCAAGTTGCATGTTTGATTCATAATTAATATGCAAGTAAAATAAACATAAAACTACTTTAGATCTAATCTAAATAGATTTATGTCATTGAAACAGTTTCAATAATAATCAATCAAAAATCTTCATAGATCAAATCTAACATATTTATGATGATTAAAATTAGATTAAAATATTTTTAATCAGATCATAAAATTTTTTAGATCTAATCTAAAATTTTATGATCAATATTTTAGATCAGCACGTACTAGGACAACCTATTTACTGTAAGGGGTAAATCTTACAGCAGGACAACCTTATGGCAGTTCATAAAATCTAAAATATTCTATTTTTAGATCTAAAAGTATTTTAAATTTATTAAATTATAAATAAAATTAGATCAAATCTAATAAATTTATGATTAGAGTCAGATCATCATGAACTAGGACAACCTTTTCACTGTAACGGGTAAACCTTACAGCAGGACAACATAATGGCAGTTCGTGAGATCTAAATTTTTTAATTTTAAATTTAATAATTAGATTATAACTTAGATCTAATTTAAGAAATAATCTAAATATGTACAAAAATTATATAACAAGAACCTGGCTCTGATACCAATTGAAGGAACCAGATCTAGGATTTCACGGGTAGATCTTGAATCCTTTTTAAGATCATACAGCAAAAGACCTAAATAAATTAAGTATTTATTTAAATAAATATATAAATACCTAGATCTTAGATCTATTATATGATCAAGGCATGATATTAAATCAAAAATTTAAAACATAAAGGAGAAAGAAATGTTGATCATATCAACCTAGATCTATATTACATCTAATGCAGCTATAAAATAACAGATCGGATCTATTATCTGAGCAAGTTAGATATTCTAACTTACTAATTTAGGCTTGAGAATGAAGTCACAAGCTGCACACATGTCCAGCCTCTAGGAGTTGTCCATACGAGTCCACGAACACGATCAGAGATCCTGATGCAGGAAATCAGCATAGTATGCTAGCACTGTGTTGATATCTTTTCGACGGTTGATCTGATACTTCCTTCTTAGAAACTTGGATACTCCAAAATACTAGAAGAAAAGAGAAAGATTTGTGATACTGAGACACCTCTCAAAAGCTCACAAAATGGGAGGAAGAGATCTGGAACAAAAACTCTAGAAGAAGACCCTCTTCTTCTTCTTTGTTCTTTTTCTAGACACCCTGATTTGTGTTTTCAATATCTCCTCGATCCAGATGAATTTTTTTTTGATTGTTTTACACCAAAGAGAGCTCTCAAATTTCTAAAATGCATAAAAATTTTAGCTAAAAATTTTCTTTAAATAAAGAGATATGTAGAGTTCAAGTTAGGTCAAAAATCTAGACTACGAAGGACCAAATAAGAAAAGTTGTTGGGGCGCCCAACTCTTGGGCGCCCCCACCTTTTTTTTCTGCCATGGACCAGCAAAGGGGGCACACAAAAAAATCCCTCTTTTACCATGGAAATTAGTGAAAATAAAGAAAGATGAGTTGGCACACAATGGGAAGAAGAGTTGGTCAACAAAGATTCTATCTCATAGAATCCTCAAGCAAAACTAATTCTCCTTTTGACTTGGTCTTCCAACAAACTTCCATATAAGAAATAAAAGAGAGAAAGGGGGGTGTGAGAATCCTTTGGGCATGGAGATTATTCACATAAAAATACAAAGAGGAAGGGGTGGGGCGTGAGGATTAGGTGGCGCAAGGAATAGGGAGTCCTAGTCACACTAGGACTCTTGTTTTGACTTGGTCAAACAAGATCTTTTAACCAAATAAAAATATGAGTAAAGCAACCCAATTAAATAAGATCCTAATCTATTAAAAGACTTAATTAAATTAGATTAAATTAGATTTAATTTAGATTTAATTTTTTAATTAAATTAGAAAATTGGGTTGACCTGAGTCCTAGTTAGACTAGGACTAGTTCTTCCTTGCACTTGACTTATCCAATAAGCCAATTGGACTTGATCCAATCAAGCCCAAATCAAATCTAATTAAATCATATTTAATTAGACTTAATCTCATCCCTCTGGCTTAATCAAATTAAGCTAATTAGCAATCTAATTGCTAATCGATCCTCTTACAACACTTGCATTAGTTCAAACATCAATCATAATGATCATTTAACCCTTAAATGATTCTAAATTGCTGATCAACCATCCGATTGGAATGTGAACTCTAATGTGTGTAACCTCATAGGTCCGAACCTAAGCTGGTAGCATAGAAATAAATTTTTGTTCCAATCGAAGTGACCATCTAGCAATTATACCCGATGGTCGGATAGGTCGAAAGGTGTAGAACACCATCCTTAGAATTCATGCTAATATGGTTTCCATAAAATTCATCCCCTTGACCATAATGCTCGTAGGACACCTCAGAGTTCAACTATCAACTCCGATCAGGTTGTCCACATTATATTTCAAAATATCAAATCCATCTGATGGATTATCCTGGCCAAGGTTTTGCTATATTGAAATACAGTGATACATTCTTCTCCAACTCTTGGAGTGGTCAATTCCATCTTGATCATACTCTAACTTTGTAGGTACTTGACTGTGTCTAGAAGCCTTTCATTGTTGAATTAAAAATTTAGTTAGTCCAGTACCAAAGCACAGTTAGTTGCTTGCAAGTCACTGAGGTGATCTCAGATCTAAGGGATACTTATACCTATATCCCATCAGAGATATTCTCGATAGCAGAATATTCTGGAGTTAGTCATGTTCAATGACGATGTACCCATACATCTCACCCGTATGCCATACCAGTATCTTCACACTCCTTGGTTAAGAGGATAACCAACCTATATGGCATATAGCAACCAATGCTCGATAGATGCTGTCATCCAAATTAATAGCCTATCATTTGGTCGTGAACAAATTTAAGGACTAATCGATAAATTCTCTCTTTATCAAAACTAAATAGTCCTAAGAACTTCATCACAACAATAAAGTTTATTAGAAGATGTAAATTTATGATGAAAAAAAGATGCTAAAATATTTTTTATTAATTAATAAATTAATTACAATATTTCAACCATCAACAGACTGACGATTGGCTTTGGGATATAATTTTCAATAAGAAATTAAAGCACACCACAAACACAAGCAATTTATAGTGGTTCAAAGCAATCCAGCTCCTACATCCACTCCCCAAGCTTTCCTTGAAAGTTTTACTATAATTCTTAGATTACAGTACGTTTGTTTTGACTGGGATCACAAACAAACCCAGTTGATTTTGTCAGGCTCACAAACCACAACTCTACATCGATAGTTTTCCAATTTTACTATCAATCTAGTTCATTTTAACCCAGGAGCACCAACCACAACCTTTACACCATCCAATTACCGGCTTGGACTTGCCTACACCCCAAGTTTTTTTTTCCCTAAAGAAACTTGTAAAGAAACACAAATATAAATAACAAATTTCAGCATAAAAATAAAAATAAAAAAGAAACTCTTTTGAAGCTCAAGAAAGTTGCTGAGTATATGCTCTTTTGAAGCTTCACTTCTCTTCAAATGATGCTGAGAGGTTGCTTGAGATGTTGTGGAAGATAACTCTTGAATGCCCTCTGAAATCAAAACTTAGTTCTTCTCTATTTTCTCTTTTTTTGATGTTCAATGAAAACCTCTTAAATCTAAAATGATTTTACTTTAAAATCCTTTTATCTTACTTTCCAAATGTTTCTCTAGCTTTTTATACTCTTTGTGATGGCTAGAGGATCAGTTCTAACCGTTGGATGCATTGAAATAGCTGTTGGAGTGGAGAATGATTGTTTAAAAAAGCTATAGAAAATTAGCCATTACAATCATTGGGTCGGCTCAATTTTTGACTCGATCAGCTCAATTTGTAGCTGGATTGGCTCAGTCCCCTAGTTCTTGAAAAATTGGCTTTCTGCACTTTCTATCTTTTGCTTCCACTAAGACTAGGTTGGCTCAGTCTCAGACTGGGTTGGCCCAGTTTGCGTGCCAAGCAGTCCATTTCGAAAAGGGATGATCTAGGGGTCGTCCCCTGGGTTGATCTTTTTGCTAAAACTTGATTTTCTTCTAATTTATGCATCCAAAAATTATGGGATTGCTTTCAAAAGATCAAAAATCTTCTAAGCTTATTCTTAAGACTTTCAAAATAGATTTTTTTTAATTTTATAAAATTAAAATTTTACCCCTTGTCACTTTTCCTTAATCTCCAACTTGAAAAAATTATAGTTTTAACTTGAACACTTGGAAAGACCTACAACCATTCTTGAACCACATGGTTAAATACCTAAACACTCAAATTTTGACAATCATCAAAATCAATCATGGGGTCAACAATCTCTCCTTTTTTGATGATGGCAAAACTTTGAGTATATGCATAAAAATATAATTTAATGTATTTCGATAAATTAGCTAGTATAAGTGATGAAGTGATAATATACACAAACATAAATGCATACTTTATGAAAGATCCAATTAATGTTTCACATAATTTATATACTCAATATACCTCTCCCTCTTTTTGACAATATCAAAAAGCTCATGGGTAAGAGCAGGCAGAAATCATCAAAATCAACATCAAGACATTAAATTGAGAGATGTATCAAATTTATAAAGTCAAATCAAAGAGATCGTCTCCCCTTTTGAATGAATATTTCTTTTTTTACAAAAATTAGTTTAAATTCAAATATTATAGACTCTCCCTCTTTTTAAATGAATATGATCTTTTAATCAAATTTTTTAAATATACACTTTTAAGCATTAAGAGAAATAGAGTTTTTCAAAAGATTTAACCATGAAATCAAGTATAATATGTACTTTAATATTCATTCTTTCCTTTTCTTAATAAAAATCCATCATTTAAAGTTAGAATAGATATGTATCGAGCAAATCAAAATATGAAATCAGCATATTAATGATACCACTTTAAGCCATTTTTAATTATTGAAGAATAATTTGTTTGCCTGACACTACTTTAAATTTATAGTATTTTAAATCAAGTAAATCAAATTGAATAAATACATGAAAGTATAAATTGAAAAGACTATAAGGCTTTTGATTTAAAATTTAAAATCAATATAATAAAGCTCAAAATAAGGTAATTGATTGAGAATTTAAGATCATAAATTTATTAATATTTTTAATCAAATCAAATTAGAAAATATCTCTCTCCCTGCTTTTCATACTAATAGCTGGATTAATTTTATTTTCAACTTTCTCCCCCTCTTCATTTCAAAATAAGCACATTTCAAATTTAGATTATCAAGTTGAAATATATATTCATTCTTTAGCATTATCTTTCATTTTTTTAAAAAAAATTTGCATGCTTAAGCTTTATAATTTTTGTTACTCTTCTTTACTTTAGCAAATAATGCCATTTTAAAATTAAATAAAATTTAAAAGTATAAGTATCAATTGAGTGAACTAAGCATTAATCAAATAAAGCATTCATTCAATTAAGTTCAGAAAAATATGTGAGATTCTTTGAATTTATCTCATGAGATATCATATCAAGAGTATATCAATATAAAATAGATTTGAGATATTATATCCAATTTTTTTGCCAAAAAAATAATACAATAAAATGCAAAGCAAGAATGATACCAATGATACCAAGAGTGAAAATTTTCTTAGGAAGAAACTTTTTGATACCAATTAATCTTGAATTAAGACTAAATCATGATATTCTTGGTTCAATATCATTTAAAGATTAATTTACAAATTCAGCTTGATACCAATGATTTTAGTTTTGAATTGATAAAGATGAATTAATTCAAATTTAATAGTTTTAAGGATTTTGAATGATAAATCAATTTGAATTGATATCAGCAAATCAATCAAGATAAATCATAAAAAAAATTTCAGTAATTCTTCAAAAACATCATCTCTTTTTTTTAGAAAAAATATTAAATAATTATAGGTTTAGAAAAGGTGTGTATTTTTGAATTTGTTTCAAATGATATCATATCAAACATATAGTTGTGCAAAATTAGATTTAAAACGAAGATATTTTTCTCTTCTTTTTTTTTGTCAAAAAATAAATCAATCAAATACATGGTATATAGTGAGCTATTTGATACCAATTACTTAAAACTAAAGTCCTCTTTAAAAGTTTAGCTTTGAAGATAAATGATAATATCTTTTAATTTAAATTCACTAATTATAAAATTGATATGAAAAGACTTAAAATATTATGCTGAATTTTAAAATAAACTATTTCATCCATAGCATGATATATACAGGAGAGCATATTAACTTAGAAAACCAAAACATTCAAATCATTACAAGCATCAAAATCAATCATACTTATCAAAACATGTAACAAATCATTCAAACTTTCAATTCATAGAGTATAATCATTTTAAGCAATAATAAATCATCAAATTCAATCAAACATACTCAATAATTATGCTAATTAATAATCAAAATATATTTACTAAACAATGATGGCAGGATGTGAAAAAAGTTTAGATTTTACCATAACATCAACATCCATCTAATTTCATTTTCAATGCATTCATCAAAATATTTTTCTTCTTCTTTTTTTTAATTTCATTGGATCCTTGGTGTATCTGCAAAGATCACTTTCTAGATTTTGGTACCCAAGCCATCTTAGGTCCATTGAGTTTAGAGCACATGGTTTCTTTTGGAATCCAAATTTGTTTAACTAAAGTATGACCAATTTTCTTAATATTACATTCAGAAATTTTATGGCTTACTTTGTTGCATTTAAAGCAAACTATAGAATGATTTTTAGAATAAGCTTCGCTAAACATGTTATTTACAAATTTCTATTTTCTTAATGAATTATAGCCAATTCCAGCTTTAATGAAAATAGCTTTTTGATTGATCAAAATAGATTTAAGCTTTTGAGAGCCAATTGTAAACTTGTTAAGCATAGGCTTCAATCTTTCAATCTCTTTTCTTAGTTTTGAGTTCTCTTCCATAAGAGATTTTTTATAATTTGAATGATTTTCTTTTTCTTTAGCAAATGAATTTTTTTCTTTCATGAAATCCTCTTTTTCAATTAAGAGTTTGTTCTTTTCTTTAAGTACAGATTTTTCGAATTTGAAGTTCTTCCTTTTCTTTAGCTAAAGCATTATTTTCTTTCAAAATATCTTCTTTTTCAATTAATAATTTACTCTTTTCATTAGCTAAGAGAAGATTTGACTTTTTGACTTTTTTATTTTTTAGCCTTAATTTTCCAAAATCATCCATTAATTCATTAAAGGATTCATATAATTCGTCAAATGTAAAGTTGGAAGAATTTTTAGGATTTACCTCATTTGCATTAGCCATGAGGCAATGATTGGCGATACCTTCTTCCTCTTCCTCATTTTACTTTTCTATGCCTTTCTCTCCCTTAATCAAAACTTTCTTTTTTCTTTGTCTTTTCTTCTTCTTTTTCTTTCCATCCTCATGAGCCATGAGGCATAGATTGGGGTGAGCTTCCTTAACTTCTTGGGAGCTTGGTTCTTCTTCTTGATTTGCTCTTCCATAAATCATTTTTAATTTCTTTCATATTTGATCCACTAAAATACATGAAAAAATTATATTAAATATATTTAACTCTAAAGAGCAATAAAGTATATTCATGGCTTTTGTTAGATATGTGTGCCCTAGAAGCAAGAATTGGCTGACACTTGTTATACACTTCTAAGGGCAAAATTATAATTTTAACTATAAATAATAAAATGGGTTATTTTCTATCATAATGTATATTTAGTGTCTGTGATACATCCCTTGAGTTAATGATAATGATAGTTCATATTTTTAAGAGTTGAAAATTTAAGACATGAATTTTTGTTATTAACTCAAAAAATGCTTCCGACCGTAGGATCATCATGAGGATGGTGGTTGATCTGAAATGTTGGTGAACAATCGCTTCTTTATAGTAGATGAGTCTTGAGTCTACAGTATAGAAACATCAGAGCAAGAGTATAGGTACTCGTTGGAGAACGAGGGCACTGAGCATGACCACATCGAGCAGTCATTAGGAAGTCTACCTTCTCGTCGATGATTGGTTCGAAGCTACAGTTATGTGTCTGGTTTTTTGACCTAAGATGCATCGACAGTTCATCTTGAGGGTGTTATAGTTTGACTACAACATAACTCAATCTTCTAGCCATTCGAAATCCTGAGGTATATGTTGGCTATAGCATGTTTATTATAGAAATTGGATTGCACCAATAGAAAATCTATCTACCTCGGTGGATGAGGAGTAGCCCTATGATGATCATGAGAATCAAGTCCATAAGTCCATGGCCATGGCAGAGTAAAATAATAGAAAGAGTTTCTATTAAGGTTTTTATATTAGACTTGAATCAAATGATTAATCATATAATGGATATTAGGGTTTGATGAGTTCACCTTAACCCTAATCTGATTGGGATTCAAGATAGAGGAACTTAATCACATAGGTAACTACACTGAGAGATTCATTCTCAGTTCTGATGGGTTGTTACCATATATTGCTAGGTGTCACTGATGGATTTTGGGCATAATTAGAATGGTTTGGATGATCGATCATACTAGTTGTCTGAATCAGAAAAGTTTTGATCCATCGAAAGATGTTTTGATGATGTCGATAATAGAGATCATGACATATCCCATTACCATATAGAACTGAACCTAACTAGATCAAATAAATAAAGGTTTGGATCTAGATATCATTAATTGGACTAATCCAGTTTAATTAATTTGAATAAGATTCAATTAGGTTCAAGAAAATCATGCTAGCACACGATTGAGCCTAATGTTCTCCTTCAACAATCATTAAATGTTGTCTCGACTGAGTCAAATGTATTTGGACTCACTTAGGTATCTTTACTTGGTCTGACTGAAGTTTGTCTAGGTTAGAAAAGAATTATCTTAATTTATGAGATAAATTTGAGACAACACCTGCCATTTTTCATCACCTGCTAATTCTTGACTTTTGACTTTGGTCAAATGTTGATCTTTGACACTTAGACATCTGTCCATATATCATGCACCCATAGGAGAGAGATTTGACCTTTGTCCATCTGCTAAAAGGAAAAAATAGAGGGGACACTACCTAGGGAGGTGTTGCCCAGGGATGATGATGCTTGGAGTCCATAAGATGGAACTCTAGGTGCTTCATGGAATAACTGGTGGTGCTAAACTCTACTTGACCAGTCTTGGCACCACCCAAGATGTTTGAGAGATATGTCATCCATTGGATCAGATATGTCATCCATCATCAAATTAGATCTGATTGTACGAAGACGTGATTGGCTGGAATTAGTGTGAACTATATGATCGCAGTAGGATCTATATAATCCTATCTAGTTAGGTTTTGAGGAGTTCTCTTGCCCCCGATGCCACAATAGCCCCTCTCTCCCTTCTCCATGCCACTG